>RJWT010001776.1:0-45226 GCA_004365215.1 Cuniculus paca
TGATTTCTGCTGTGTAAGAGGGTCACTTCCATACCTAAGGAACCAGAAAGAGCCTTATGGGGAGAAGGAGGAAGAGAACTTAGCTACACTTGCATTTCACTTGTCTCTCTTAGCATGAACAGAGAAGACATGAATGAAGAAGACACATTTGCTTTTCATCAAGGTGTTCTCTCAATAGCTGCCATCGCCTCACTGTTACCCCATGGGTGTGATGGCAGAAGGTGCTTGAAGACTTTAATGAACACCATCCAAGCACTATTCCCTTTCACATCAGCTTGAGTGTATGTGCTGTATGTGGCTCTTGTCTGTGCTGGGGATCAATTTTAGGGCCTTGTACATGCTAGGCAAGTGTTCTACCACTGGACTATTTCCCCAGCTCAGCTTGTACGTTTTTATCACATCGGGATCATGAGGTGGTAGGGATTTCTTGATACATGGGTAGGGAATGTAGTGTGGAAGGAAAAGCTGCAGAACAAATATTTCGGCAGAACAGAAGAGATAAAACATACCATATTACACTGTGTCAGAGGTAATGAGACATTTACAGTGTTTGAGGTTCTCTTACAATGTGCTTCAACACATCACTTGGCTTTGAATGATCTTAATTATTCTTCACACTTGGTCAAAATAGATACAGCCATTTGCAGAGGACACATGGGCCATAAAATGCAGTAAGTGAGTCCAAGGAAAGTACCTCCAGGAGATACAAAGCATTGGCGTTTGTTCTTCATTCTCAGTACTCAGTAAGAACAGTCTCTCTAACCCGTGAAGAAATCAATGCTGAATCAGAGCTAAGTGGGCAGCCTCCAGGCCACACAGTTCATTGTTACCATGGGTTGTACCTTAACCATGGTAACAGTGACTAGCAGAGATGGGACCACATGCTGGGGAAGAAGAACTCAGAGAGGTGGAACAGATGGACTGTTGTCTGTTTCTACTTTGGGCAAGACAGATGAGCAATGGCTCCAATAATAACACTGAAAAAGTAGAGCCATCTAAGACATTTGTGTTCTATAGGCTCACTGCCGAGCCTTAGAGCAGCATCAGGTGCATTCGAGATATACCTGCTCAGGAGTAGCCATGGTAATATAAACAAGCTCCACGCAGCCACACTGTGGCCCGCACATTGCTTGGAGAAGGAAACAGGAGGACGTCAGGGCCTGCCAGTAAGACCAGCAGATGGTTCCTGCAGTTTGAACAGACAATACAGATATGGACACTTTATTGTTGTCACAAAAGATTGAACTTTTTAAAGATACCAATTTTTAAGAGGTTGCCTGGTCAGAGAAACGTGAAATGCTTGCATGATCTTGTTTGGCTCAGTGACTCAAGTGACCTCTGTGAAAACACGGAAGAGAGATGATTGTTTCACAATAGAGTAAATAAAAAAGCAAAAGTCCTAAAAGAGCTTTCTCAAAGTTGATTTTGTAATACTTTTAAAATGTAAGTCATTAAAGATTCCTTATCAGATAAACTTGGAAAATTTAAAGTTTAGCAGATTTCTTCAGTAAAGGATGTCACAGTTTTTATGTTGTGAATTATGAAGATTTAAACACAACAAATAAAATATAACATTCCTTAAACTTATTTACCAAGAAGCACCTCTTATTACAATATTTGTGGGAAAAGGGAGCATGGTATATTCTATAGTAATATTCTGCAGAAATTTCTTTAGAAAAAGACTACTCTGGAGCCCGTTTAGAGTAATTTAGACATTAGAGCTGGTGATACAAAACAAATGATTTAGGTGGTAGAAATTGTTGCGATTTAATTGGTATATTTAAACTATGGACAGCTGGGCATGGTGGTGTATGCCTGTAATCCCAGAACTCAGAAGGGTGAGGCAGGAGAATGCTACAAATTGAAGGCAAACCTGGGCTACATAGTGAGTTCAAGGTCAGCCTGGATACACAGAGACCCTATCTAAAAACAAAACAAAATAAAACATCTAGACTTGTTAAATTAAAAAAATCTGAATTAATATTTAAGACTGTGGAGACTTGTATTTGCATTTCGTGCATGTGAAAAAAAGGATAACACCCTCCTCGGTCTTGAATTTCTTCAAAACTGTCTTCGTGGAGGTTTTCATTAGTCCTTCAAGTTATGAGAATAAAATATATGCTGACTTATGGAAGAGTATTCTAAACAGGAGATATTAATTGAAAACAAAAACTTAATGATTGCCATATTATGTACTACTTTGTATTTCAGAAGGTTTAAATTCCAAAGGCCATGACCTTCTCAAAAACTTTGCTGCAAACATCATAATCTAAGAAACAGTACATTTTGTGCAATAAAATAGTTAATATATTTATCCCCCAGCAACCTGTTGCAGTGATAGTATAGCGCATTCCCAATCAGGGATATATTAGACATAGACAAGTTCTGCCTCAGAAAACATATCCTCGATAATGTAGGACTAATGGCTATATAATCCTCCCAATGCATGCGAGGTAAATATACTCAGTTGCATATGTTTTCAGGTCTCTGACAATCAGATAAACCTAGAGATACTTCGGCTTTGTGTGTAATCTTGTGACACCAAACTGATAGCAGGCCTCTACCTCAATATTTAATGAATCTTAGGAAATGTACAAGGACAATGAAAAGGACAATGGAGGCTTTGGTACAGCAAGATTGTAACTGAAAATACTGGACTTGAGCATGCTGAGCAAGACGGAAAGAGGAATGTGCTTACCCTGAGGCTGCTGATATTAAACATGTGTAGATGTGTTACAGGTGAGCAAGGGGCTTCTGTACCTGCCAAACCCAGAGCAGCCTAGGGCCTGATTCAGTTAGCTGCACACAGACCTGCAGCACTGGGCAGAGCTGCAGAGGCTCATCTGAGAGATAAATGGGCATGGTCAGGGGAGGGAAGGAATGATAAACAGAGGTGTGATATGATCTGAGGAGTACAGAACAGAGACCTAGGCTCTGCTCCAAGGTCTGCTACTATTAGCCATCCCTTTAGGGATTGTCCGAGCTTGGAGCTACAGTCCCTGCCTTCCACACTTGTAAATCACAGGCCAGGCAGCCTTGGGGCCACTAGGTCTGCTAATGTGCTCTCATTTATTGCACTGAGAGCTGCCCACTCAGATGACCTCTACAAATCTTGTTACTTAGAGGCAAGTGCTCAAGAGAAATAAGTGTTGTATTTGGAAAGAAAAATGAATCATCCAAATTAAGTGGGAAGATTCTGGGCTGATACAGTGAAAGTGCTACTGAAAGAGAAAGAAGAGGTGAAGGAGGGGGCAATGAAGAATATTCACATATGTGTGTGACTACATGTGTGTAAGCAGGAACCTAAGCTTAATATTTTTCTTTGTTCAGAGCTGTTCATGCAGCAATTGGTTGGTGTGAATATTACAGTTTGATGCAGTAATATTATAATAATTAAACATATAATAGCATCTACTTATTGAATATCATGATGCACTATTATTATAATAATTAGAAGTATTATAATAGTGATCTCTTACTGAGGACTTATGATGTGCACTGAGCCTCATGGGCTTTGTTGAAATTAATTTTCACAATATACGGATGCTATTTTTATTTCCATTTTGCTTGTTTGAGAAGAGAGCCTCTGAGAAGTTAAGTAAGTCCCACACAGCTAACTGGCAGTGGGGCTTGGTCTTTGGACCAGTGATGGGAGCTCTTCGTCATTAATGATATCATGCCTTTTGGGATAAGGAGGTAAAGTAGGCCTCAATGAATGAAAACATTTCTTGATGCTGTAGAACTATGATCAACAGAAGAAGACAAAGTATTCAAATAATGAATTGATGTCTGTAGGAATATTTGGGGCTGGGAAGGAGAAGTATGGGAGTCTGTGAGACATAAATCCTCTCATCATTTCTTCCCTATGTCACTCTGCTTCCCACATGTTAAATTTAATCCCCATGGCATGGTAAGATTAAGAGGGCAGAAACTTAATATGATTCCAGTATTTAGAGGTGGGGCTTTTGGAGGTGATGAGGATTAGATTATGTCATCATGTTGGAGTTTCAATGATTGAATGCTGGTGTTTCTAAAAGCAGAGGGAGAGAACCATAATGGAAACTCACTTGCTCCCAGTTCCTTGCTGTAATGCCCTACATTACCTGGGGACTCTGCTAGCTAGATGCAGCCCCTTGATTTTGCATCTCCAGAATCATGTGCCAAAATAGACCTCTTTTTAAGTAGCATGCTTCAGGTATTTCATTACAGTAATAAAAATGGACTAAAGCAGAGGGAAACAGGATCAGAAAGAGGCAGCAGGCCAGTAGGGATGTGGTCTCAGGTCAAGTCAAGCTTTCACCTCATCTGAAAATTTTAGATTACAAATCGCATGCAAAGTAATCCCACCTTGAAGGAAGAGGGCCAGGTTTTCCTGTTCTCAAATTAGTCCCCTAACCCTGAGGAGGTTAACCTCCTATGCATCTGTAGAAGTCAGAGTTAGTGTAGGTACAAAAGCAGCCAATGTAGGTCTGGTGTCTATTCCAGATTTGCAGCAGGGCTAGGGTGGGAAACTCCCATCATCCCTGAGACCCAAACCCTCAGTGGGGGTATAGAGCACTTTGGCACAAAACACATAACCTGATTTTGTCGTTTTGGTGATGGCCACTCAGTAGGTAAAGAATGGGGAATTCAGATGCCCACAGCCGATCTCTACAGATCCTGTTTTCCCTGTCACCAAACAGGGAGAAGGTGGTCCTACTGCGGGAATTCCTCACAGGCACTGAACCTGGAGTGCAAAGCTGTTGTGTAGGCTCCTCCCTTCAGGATGCAATGTCCTTTTGTACAGTGTCTGTGGGTTAAGTGATATTTTAGCCCTGTGGCGGTGAACCTACAGCATACATACTGCAGTGGGCTGTTTGTATCATTGAAAGCTCTAAAAGCTTTGCCATCACTGCTGTAGCCTTTATGGACACAGAGACAACCACTTCCAAGTATCTCAACTCATTCTCAGCACTAGTAGAAAGAAGAGTCTTTTTGCCTCCATACATTTCCAACACCAAATGTGACAGTACAGGAAATCCTCGTGACTCATTAACTTTGCTATATTCAAATATTCAATCCCTGTCCACATATGATTTAAATATTCACTTCAAAATGATTTGTTTATTAATATTAGGCCTCCTAAATGACTACCTTAAGATGATTTCCTAGAGAAACTTTGCAAAGTCTCTTTTCCAGGGCAAATGATTCTTGTAAGCGATTTCTCCAGCGAAGCCTAAAAGGAATGGAGCAAAGAAGACAGGGAAGGATTTTAGGTCCTTGAGACTATTCTGCGTCTTTGCCAGATATACTAGGTTCCCTTCTGAAAGGCTGTTTTTATTTTTCTACTACCATATATATCTTCCAGAATTCTGGATGCAGGAGCTCTGCTGTTAATGTGTGGGAGGCTCTACTTCACTGAATAACCCCTTCTCCTGTTTCTCAAGGAGCAGTGATCTGTTAATTCTGTATCATATTTTTAGTGGCTGTCATCATTTGGCTATGGCAACCTAGAGGTTTTTTTCCTAACTAGAAATCATTATGGTACATAAATGAGACTATCTCAGTAGAACAGAGCACTGAATGTAACTTTCATTTTAGTTGATGCTTTTACTTTTACATGCCTTAGTGATACTACAGCTGTGTATTATGTAACATTTGGTTAGAGATAGCATACACAATGGTGGTTCCACAAGCTTGTATCACACAGTGATGTCATAGTCATCTTAGCATGTGATAAAATCGCCTAATGGTGCATTTCTCAGCATGTTGTTAGCCAATACATGGCTGATTGTATAACTGTTATTTACTTTTTCTCTCCAACTGAAACATGTTTTTTGGAGGGTAGGTGTAAATTATTCAAAAAAATAAGTTCCCACGAAGAAGAAGGATTTATGTATCCATATAGGAGCCTCAGTTAGCCTTCTCCATGTGCCAATGCTGGGCCAGAGCTATCTTCCAGGTCAGGAATGTCTGCCTGATGTAATACATTCTTTTACAATGTTCAAGAGCCATGAGAAGATAGATATGAGGTTCTCAGTGTAGATAGTGAGAACATATACTGGGTGACTGGTAAGACAACTCTCAAAATACACTGACCAAAGAAATCAAGTTTGACTCAAGTAAAGTGGAAATCAATACTGACTTTAAGAAATTATAAATCTTGATATTCCATACAAAAGTACACATGTTCTTATTCAAAAAAGTGAGTCAGAGTTGCATTTAATGCACTCTGGAAAGTAGCTAGATTCTTAGTTGTCTGCAGCAAATGGTGATTTACACCAGTTAAATAGTAGGAAAAAAAGTTTATTTAACTAATTTTATCACCAGGCTTTCTCCATGGAGAAAAGGTAAATCAGGAAGTAGGCTATGATGCTATCTTCTAGTATTTGTTCCTAAGAATAATTAAAATATCCTACTGTATCTTTATGATTGAGGTTCATTATCCATCCTCAAGTTGTACAGCTACTTAATCTACTCCAACCATCACCAAATCAAGTTAGCAAACTCACTGTCTGACTTCTCCAATTCCAGAATCAGGGATCACTTTTTCATGGGCTTGAGGTTTGTTCATTCACTTACTAAAAGAACAGTTATTTATTTCCCATCATGTGATAAGCTGTTATAAGTGCCAGAAATATGATGAGGAACCAACAGGACGAAGTAGCTGTTTTCAAAGAACTTCCTTTCCAGTCCTTAAGGAACTACGTACGTGCATCATAGATTTTCATGTCAGAATACCTGATATGAAGAAAGTGAAGAATAAAGAAATAGGGTGTGAGGTAAGGATGTGCTTATCTTGGGATGCTGTATCTACTTTACTTCTTTGATTTGCATGAACTTGGAGGAGCTAGCTACATTACCATCCATGATGGGAATAAAACGAGTAAGGCATTTTAGTACCGAAACCAACAAGGAGATTCCAGCAGATAGTCCTCATGGGCCCCGAGCCTAAACTGGTCAGATGGATTCAAAGCTGTCTGTCAAATTTAAGAGATGTGATAGAAAAGGAGACTCAATGTGAGGGTCTAGAAGCTAAAGAAAAGCTTATGAATGGTGACCCAGACAAATGGAGTGTGAAATAAGGATGCATGTGAATAGAGGACAGTCTCTGTGTTACATTAGGTTTGAAAATATAAAGATAAATAATTAGTCCCTGACTTTAAGAAATTATCATTTTTTAGGCTGAGCTACTTTCTTTAACTCCCATATGATTATTCAAGGGAAAATGTTCTTTCCTGTGGCCACTATTGAAACTCTGAATTCGCACTGCTGTTCTTGCAGTCCCTTTGTATCTCCTTGGACTCTGCCCCAGGAACTCATCTTCTTTTCTTTGTAATCATAAAGCCAGGATCCTAGACCCTATTTGAATTTTGTTTTAAAATTTGTTTCTGTCTAGATTGTCTAGTGCTGTCCATCCCTATTAAATTTTACGATATCATATGCAACTCATCTGACTCAATCCAGCATCTGGTATGCAGCCATTAGGACTTTCAAGCATCCCACTCAATGCATAGTATCACTTATAATCAGGAAAAGGCAGATGAAAACATCAATGAGATGACATCTTACTCCAATTAGAATTGCTATTATCAAAAAGACAAAGAAAATAACTCATACACTGTTTTTGAAAATGTAAATTAGTGCAGTCATTAGGATAAACAATATGAGGTTTCTTCAAAAACTAGAAATAAATTATCAAATGATCCAGCAATCCTCCTACTGGGTATATATCCAAAAGAATTGAAATTACTATGTTGAACAGACATCTATACTTCTGTGTTTACTGTGGCACTAGTTACAGTAGACAAGATATGGAATCAACTTAGTGTCCAGAGCCAGATGAATGGATAAAGACAGTATGGTATGTGTACATGATGGAATATTATTTGGCCATCAAAAATAATGAAATTCTATCATCTGCAGCAACATAGATGAACATTATGTTAAGGTAAAAAAAGTAGGTACAGAAAGTCAGATACTGCATGTTGCTCATATGTGCAAGCTAAAATGTTGATCTCATAGAAGTAGAGAATATAATAGCTTCCAGAGAATAGGGAGGCTATAGGGGATGGAGAGATGTAGAAAGGATGATTAATCAGTACAAGAGAGCAATTAAAGGAATAACTTCTAATATTTGATAGTACAATTGGATGACTATGGTTGACAATAACTAATTGAATACTTTATTTCAAAATAGCTAGTGGAGAGGATTTTGAATGTTTCCAGTACAAAGTAATGATAAATATATGAGGTGAGATGTTTGCAATTCTCTGGATTGCATTATTCATTGTGTACACATATTTAAATGCCATAGGTACTCCATAAGTATATGTAAATTAAATATAAAATATATTTTAAAAAGAAAAAGAGGCCGGGGATATAGCTCAGTGGCACAGCACCTGTCTAGCAAGTGCAAGGTCCTGAGTTTGATTCTTGGTACAAAAAAAAAAAAAACAGAAAAGGACCCCCATGCAGAGATTCCCTAAACTCTTGCACCTTTTGTCCCCTACCTCTACTGCCTCCTTAATTGTTAGTAATATTTTAATCCCAGGGACAGAGGAGAGAGAAGTAACACCACCTTCCTCTCTTAGAAGGTTTAAAATTTAACAGAATGGCCTCTGGAAAAATAATTGTGGCTCTTAATTAATTAATTAATTAATCTTGTTTAGATTTTCTTACTATTCTTCTTAATCGGGACTTTTAAAATAAGCAATGAAATAGAGTTAGAGACAATGTTGAAACAAATACAAGATTTTGCTCTCCATGAAAATAGGTATGTTCTGTACCTTTCCTGTGGCTCCTAAGAGAGAAGGAAAAATGCAGAGAACTAGCACTCATTAAGCAACTCCTGCATGCCAGATGTTTTACACAAGAGCTTCCTGTTTTACTTCCAAAGCAAAAGAACATCCTCAAGAGTCAGCTAATAAGAGGTGAGCTGACGTCTGAAACAAGCTCTTTGTGTGACTGGAACTGAACCTCTGTCTTCCATCATGATTTAATCTGTATCTGGAGCTACCTGGCCTTCAGCTGCATGACTTTGATCTTGCTGACCGCAGCTTCTGTAGTTGGGCAATGGCAGTAATGAATTCAGCTCTTGAAAACACTTCCACTGAAAATTCAGAGTCAAGCATTCTCAACCCTGTTATCCATGAGTAATAACTGCCTATTTTTCCCTAGCATTCTGAACTGAGGTGCATTAAAAAAGAAATATCTATATTCTGGCCAGATTCCTATGTTGTTTTTCAACACCGGGACAATAGAGTTTTGCTCTCTGGATGTTTTGGGTGCATTTCTTTTTAGAATGGCACTGGAAAACTTGTTAAAGTGACTTTCTTATCATTTTATCTCTTACTAGTCAGAAGACCTGGCTTATACCTTTAAAAGTAGACCTTCATTCAGTCAAAGTTAGAAGGAGAAATGAGTCTGACCTTTTGAAGAGCAACATGAAATAAAATTTACAGATATTTTATCACAATGCTTCTGCTTTATCTCATAGTTTCCTAAAATGAACAAAACAGATCTGTTGATCAACGGATTAAAAAAAAAATCAATGGAAAATTAAAGGGGTAATGTCTGTTTCAGAAAAGATGACTTGACACAAAGTTCTAATAATGTAGAGTAACCAAAGCCTTTAAAAATTAACGGGAAATCCACCATCCATCACTTTAGACTTTTATGGCCAAGGAACTACATTTGTATAACTTGATTGCTCAATTGCGTAGCAACATTAGGTTTCAGGCCCAGAGAAGGGGAATTAGATGAAATGAGCACTGACCTTTGCTGCTAATGAAAATGAAAATCAGCCTCTCTGGGCACTTCTTGCTTCACATTGTTCTTAATTGGACAATATCACAGAAATGATGAGAAACAGGACTTGGTACTGATGGAAATTGCTTTAATGGATGGGAGTATTTTGACACCGTCATTCCAAAGTTTTCTAATTTATGGATAGCTAAATTGTATTTTTTTTTACTGAACCATATTTTTATAAACTAATCTCTAGAGGAGATATACCCAAAAATGTCTGAAATGTCTAGAATTGATCTACAAAATTTCAAGCCCTAAAGGTTCAGTGACATGAAAATTTAGGTCATCTAACCATGCACATGAAAAATATAATTGGTTGGGGTCTAACAGCATCAGACAGAAATACCAGACAAATTTAAGTATCACACAGAAACCACAGATGGGGCTGTCAAAAGCCCTTCAATAATTACCCAGAATCTACCAAATACACTAGGATGACAGGAGGCAGAGCACCCTGGAAAAAATCCTAGACGGGTCAGACAAGAGCTCCATGTATGCTGTACATGCATGAAAGAAACTGCTGAAGAAATTTTGAGTTAAAGCTCATCAAAAATTGAATGAGTTTTGCAAGAAATGGGCTGAGAAACAAAATGTCTGATACTCTGTGTCAAATCTATTGTTCAGAGTCCTACTGATTCCCTTCTCTGAGACTCAAAGTTCTTGCTTTGTACCTATATATTACATGGTGCACTGACCAGAAAAAGAGGGAGGGAGAGAGGGACAGACAGAGACAGAGACAGAGACAGAGACAGAGACAGAGACAGAGACAGAGACAGAGACAGAAACAGGCAGAGAGAAATGACACTCACCAGTTCAATCTGTGCCAAGAAAATGATCATGTTAGCAAAATAATTGTTTGCTTAGCCTTCCCTTTTTTTTTTATCCTTCTGAGCCTCTACGAGCAATCTCTTCCACTCCTGAAAAACCTGTCTTCCAAGGCCTTATTGTGCTTTCTGAGCCTTCTAAGAAAGGCAAGCATTGATGTATATCACTGTTACCTTTAACAGAAATTCATTCACTGGTCGAAGATGAAATGAGACCCAGGTTCCTCTCCATTCCTAACAAACCTTTCTTTGTAAAGGATGTTTATCTCATGGGATAGTTTTCTATTGACCATTACAGCAAAGTGGGAGGGCCAAGATCTGAAGAAACAGATGTTCTCTTGCAGTCAACAGGCATAGAGATAAGGGGTGCCATGCAAATTAAAGTCAGGTGGGGCATGGCATAGCAAGGAGTAGGGAAGTTGAGTCAGGGGTAAAGGTTAATGATAAAGAACCCACTGTTAGGCAGTGTAGACTAGTGTGGATTTAAATAGTAACTACAATACTTGCTAGGATATAACAATACGGTGTTTATCCTCCTATTTTCCTGTATTGAAGGATGCTTTAACAGCAAATATTTTAGTTTATTTTAGGTTATCCCAAGAGGTTGTCTACTTTTGCCACTTAGCATTAACCTCAAACACTAACCATGATCTCTCTCCACACATGCACTTTCCTTGTCTGTTTCCACTGCACTGTTTTGTGGTCTCCTGTGCCCCACCATTGATATACCTTTCCACACTGTGGTGACTGCTGGATACCAACCTAGATTTCTGCTGCACAAACCACCTGGTGGCCAGGACACCTAGCAGAGAATTGTAGAGCAGGGTGCAGTTTTAGAACTTAGGTGCTCTGGGGATACTGGGGTGGGCGTAAGAATACAATAAGTGAAAAAGAAAAATATCCCAAGTGGAGCTTCAGAAAGGTAGTTACAGAAAGGAGATAGCATTAATTGACTCTACTCTTCAAAATATCTGTTGCTTTCTCTGGAGAAGCATTCTTTCCTGCCCCTTTGCTTAGTCATGTAACTTGCATTGCCAGTGGAAATGAGTGGAAAGAGTTGGTAACACTTCTAAGAAGAAGATCTAAGAGAAAGAATGCGACAATCCATGTCCTCCCTCCATTCCATGTGCTACAATTAGCAGAAGTGATCCAAAACAGAGACTTCTTTGGTTAGAGAGCAAAAACAACAAGGAGTAGACCCACACAGGAGAGAGAGGGAGAGGAGGTTGTAACAAACCACTAATTGCTATACTGTTGAAAGATGGGGACGGGACTAAGGAAAGCTTGGCCTTTCAGGATATGCAGATGTGCATGCACACCTATACACACATAAGTACACACACTTGTGTGAAATGAAACAGTCACAGGATAAAAGTCACAAGTAACAATGACAAATTCTAGAGATCTAATTGACTAAAAGAAGAAAAACTAGAAATTTTATTTGATTTCGTTATGTAGCAGTAATACTGAGTGCAGTCATTTTTGTTAACTATCTCCCATTTGAGACTAATTTGTATGCAGCACAATAAAAAATATGCATTCCATTAAATATGCACCTGATTAACTCTGTTGTAGGCTTTGTTTGATTACAACAATAACCTCTATACCTGTACATTCAATCTTCATAATTTGTTTTTCATCTATCAATTTAAAATAATCTGCGAAAACACTCCCATTCAGTCAAATTAGGAAGTATGCTATTGAGTGAGGATAGAACTAAAAAGAGAGGAATGGAAATCAATTTGACTCTGGCCAAATCCAGGCAAACATTTACTTATTGCATTGAATTTCCTCTAGGTTCAATGATAGGCTTCTTTTCACTATACTCTTCCACTCAATTTCATCTATTATGAATGCCTTTGACTGCAAATTTGTTGGTATCTCCTGAAGTTGTATTTTCAGCCTGCACAGCTTCTATGAACTCTATATGCATATGTCCAACTTCCTATTCACAATTTTTATTTGGATGTCTCCAAGGCACCTATCTTGGGCCATTGTATGTTGCCATAACAGAATACTTGAGACTGGGTAATTTTTATATAAAGCAAACAGGTTCGACTCACAGTTCAGGAGGCTGGCATCTGCTCCGCATCTGATGAGGGTCTCATGGTGGAAGAGTAAGCAGATGTGTGCAAAAGAGAGAAAATGGAACTAGAGCTGCATGATGGAAAATCCATTCTTATAAGAGAGGCAGAAGTACATTGACGAAGGCTCCATTCCTGTGACTCAAGCACCTCTCACCGGGTGGGCTCCTCCTCTCACTACTGCTGCATCAAGCAACTAAGTTTCCAGCACCTGAACATTAGATGGACATATTCACATAACAGCAGCACACCAAACCCAACGTGTTCAAGATCATGTTGATGGTCTTCCTCACAAATTGCTTCTCTTTTCTTCCTCTCTCACTTTTCCTATTATCTGGATGTTCAAATCTATGATACCTTCAACTATTGTTGGTCTTAGAATTTTTTTCTCTTCTGTTGATTTTTCTACTGATTTAAACAATTTTTAAATTTATTCTTTTATTTCTATCTGTGTTTTTACCTTAGCTGAGATTTTTATCATCTCCAGTCTGAAACAGCCTAACTGGTCTTTCCATATTTATTATTAATCTCTTCCCCCCAGTTTATTGTCCACCTTGCAGTTTAGGTGACAGATCTGATTATTTCCTCTCACTATTTAAAATCTTTAAATTGTTTCCTATTATCCTCATGGTAAAGATCAAAATGCATAATAAAGCATCAATACACCCGTATAGGACATCTGTTAGTCCCCTCCCCTTTTCTCTCCCACCACCTTTTAAATTCTAATATATATCTCCCCAGTTTGGTGGATTATTTATCGCTTGGCTCCATCTTCTCTTCATAGGAGAATTGTGAGACCCAAACTGCCACATCAGGGAACTCCAGTGATTCGGAGTTGAACATTACATCCAAAGAGTGAGTCAGTGAGAGCCCTACTTTGGCAGTAGATGCAAATCTGAGAAGAGGGAGGACCTCTTATCTTCTGAGATAACAGGTCTTAGGTCTGCTTTTCGGGCTATTCTACTCTAAGATATGGAGAAACTAGCGTGAGAATGGAGCTAATACAAAGGAAAAATGAGTCAAGGGATGAAAAGATACAGATTACTGGTGACATTCATTTGAGCTGGTGCTGGAAGTCAGTGCTGGATTGTGGGCTTATCATTTACACGAGCCAGCGTACTCCATTTTGATTTAGGCTAATTTATGTTGAATTGCTATCATAAGTAAAAGTTTCTTATGTTTTGTTTTATAGCCTTATGTGTTCTCCAACTCACACTAAGTTTACTTCTTCAGAACTAGGCTTACACATTACTTCTTTAGGAAAACACTTCCTTGCTCTTCAAACAGGACAAGGTATCTCTTGTTTACTAAGACAATATTCCATTTGAAGTTGTGTATTTAATTTCATGTTTATGTCTATGATTACATGACTCCTTTCTGACGAGATCAGGTATGTTCAGAGTGGTATGGCCATAGGAGTGTGACTCTTTTCTGTTTCTCCCAAATGACTCAACTTCATGAGTGTTGCTCTACTTGGTGCTACATACTTGATGCCTTGCAAAGTGCTTGATCATAAATATTTGTTGAACTAATGAACATAGAATAATTTGATTCCAGGTGCTGTGCTAAGTGTCTTACATGCATCATCACATTTAAACCTCAGTGATCTGATGGCAAGTGCCCTGTTATCCATTTGTAAATGTGGGACATAAGGCATGGATATGTTAGGAAATGCTATCAAATAGAAAGGCGTGTGTTTGTGTGTGTGTGTGCATGTGTGTGTGTGTGTGTGTGTGTGTGATTAAAATGAGATCTTGTTCCAAATGCAGAGTTTCTTTACTCATATTACCTTCTAGGTGCCTCCTAATGGATTACTTACAATTTTTTCTTCTGTTTCAAAATACTTATTTAGACTCCATTTTCTATAGCATTTTACTCCCCCCATATTACGTTTGACTTGCTAGATCATTAAGCTTAACACATCACAGGACTATTTCAGTTTCACTGAGAACACTTGACACACACCCAGGCTTTATACCAGAAGACTTTCAAGATCCAATAGAAACACCAACTTCCTGAGCAATGTCTCCGGTTTGGGAACACAAGGAAAGGACCTATTCTGAGACTCTCCACATTTTTTTTATATTGGTCATTGACTTTCTTGTCTATCCCTAAAATCATTCATGAGTAGATCAGAGTAGAGGTGAGGGAACATAGAGATTGGGAAAGTTGAAGATAAGTCAGATATGCCTACTGTCATGGAACAGGGATTCCTGAAGTCGCAGATGCCACGAAGTCCTCTCCTATTCACAGGTCCTTCAGAGCCCAGTGCTTTAGTAATCTACATTCAGGAACATTGTATTGATATGACAACAATATGTATTAATAGGCAGAAGCTCAAACCTAGTAAAGTGCTTCTAGGCATTTCAGTGGACACTGATAATCTCCCTGGTACACAGAACTCAGAATCGTAGCAATTCATGTTTGAATTAAATTCTCAGGCTCAAAAGAGGCTACAGAAAAGAAAGAATTTTTGAGATTTGGGGAATGCTAAAGAGGCTTGTAGAAAAGACTATTCAAGGAAACCAGACTTTGAATTCTTTGAGTTTGCTGACAAGATAAGGAGTTTCATCAGAGGGTAAATCAATGTATTGCTTCTTCCGCTAGACATTCTTATTATAAATAAAATTCTAGATGAACCAAAGTGTGAATAATGACATACTTGATGCTAGTATGATTTTCTTATCTCATTTATGGGTCTTCTTATATCATTCTAAATGGGTAATAAAATTCCCTGACCAGCACCCATCCCCAGTTGCATCTTGAGCAGCCATGGACTTGAAAACTGGTTTGTGATGCTGACTGTATACTAATATTAGAAGTACCTGGATGTCTTCACAGTCTACCAATGCCTAAGAGATTCTGATTTAATTTATTCCAGAGATTTTGATTTAATGATTTTGAGGTTATGTCTAATATGCTTTAGTACTTTGCCAGATAACTATAGTATGCAGTCAAGATCAAGAACCACTGGCTTCATTTGTGAAAGGACCAGAAGATATGAATTCCATGATGCTGACCTTTGGCAAAGAACTCTGAACTAAATGCAGCTGATAGTGGGTGGAGATGTCTTTTGAAGGCTTCTCATTTCTTGGAGCTTTTATTAGCCATTTAAGGAAAGAAACAAAATTGAATTCAGTTACTAGAAGATTAGTGATAGGTGTCAGGGGAAGGAACACCTACAGGCTATTTAAAACTTGAGGCCTCAAGAAATATGAATTTAGCAAGAGAATTGGTGGGTGGGATGCTACCCCAGTGTTTAGGCAGAATGACACAGAGGAGGCAGCTGAAGAATAAAAATTGTCGTAATGGCCTCAATTTTTTCTCTTTTTTTCTTCCTTCTTCATCACATTTTTTTCTAGGTAGGATGGCACTGTCAATGACATCTAAAGAGGGAAAAGTGAGGATTTGGGAGACAAGGACTATAAATATAGTGGTACATAGAACAAGTAGAATCTGTCATCCATTTAAAATACTATACTTAAGTTTAGAGATGAGTCTGAAAGTATGTATTTCAGAATTAATGAGTGCATAAAACAGACCTTCAGTTGTTTAGACCATTTATCACTTTAGTCATAAAAACTCACAAAGCTCAACCATTATTTATCACCCACTGACTGAGAATGGAATAATTGAAAATCTTAGAAGTACTTATCATGCAATTGTAATGGACTGTCTTGGAGTCTCTGCTAAATATTATTAGTCCAGTTGATCCTGAATTCCAGAAAACCTACTCTGGGAGGCCAAACTAATCTTTGCAGTCACTGCTAGGCTTCCCACAAGGGAGCAGCATCCTGTCCTTCTCCTTTGCATACTCACCTACAGGCTTAGTAGAAGTATTTGTATACATTAAATATTAAAACAGGAATCACAACATACGAGGGAATATGTGTGGTTTAGACACTGGTCCTTTGACTCTTTAGTAGAAACTTGGGTAAATTCAGTGCATTCCTTGAACCTTGGATTCCCTATATGGGAGGGAGATCATTATCTGTATCTCTTTAGGAGTGTTGTAAAGATTAAATGTGAACTTAATTCTGCTTTTGAGCAAGTTGAATTTGGTACACTGACAGTAAAAAGACAATTTCATATATTTTTTTCAAAATTGCATTTTAAATCTGGTCAGCTAAAACTTCCTTACCTCTTCCTCAATATTAATTCAAGGAAATTTTATAGCTATTCATGCTACTTCTTGGCATTTCAAAACAGTCTCATCTTAACTCCAGTTTCATATCAAAACTTTAATTTCTTTTGCAGTTTGTCTTCCCTCTAGATCAGAATCGACCTGTTTTTTGGAAATCTGTCCTGCCCCCTTCCTCATTGCTCTGCTCCTTCTGAATTCTTCAGGATTATAATGAGGAAAAGAAGGAATAGGGACAATGGTTTTACTTATTCACTGCTTAACTAATAATTTTCTGGGCTTTCTGTGTGACAGATGCTCAAGTGCTGGTGCTTTCTCTTTTAAGATATATTGGTGGGCTCTTTAGTGGACCAGAGAAACCATACCAAAACAAGAAAACGAAGCACCCATGTTTGTAGCAGCACAGTTTGTGCAAATCTTGGAAACAACCTAAATGTACATCAACTGATGAATAAAAAGGATGTGATTCTTATGCAACGGAGTACTACTCATCCACAAACAGGGAAAAACTTGAGATATTTATAGCTAAATGGATGGACCCTGAGACCATACCCTCAAGTGAAATAAATTTGACACATATATGTAAATATCACATTGTCTCTCTGGTGTGAGAAATTGAAAATGTAAATAAGAACAAAAACGTAGACTAGATATTGTGAAATAGGAAATAATTGTTCAACAGGAAAGGGGATGGGGGATGGAAGGGAAAAGAAAAAACCGAGAAAAAAGGATAGCATGGAAATAAAGCTTTGTAAATAAGGAGAGGAAGAGGGGTTGAAGAGAGGGGAGGGGAATTGGAAAAAAAATGAAACTAAGATGTATCATGTACAAGTACAAATTCTCTATGATGAATGTGACCATTATGCAAATGTAAATTATACCAATAAACTTAATTTTTAAAATGACACTAAAAAATGAAGGGTATCCGTAGCATATGCTAACCCCTGAATACCTCCTGCCTGGATTTAAACAAAACCTGCAATGACAAGTTTCTACAGATCCTGCAAAAACATTTCCCCTCTCTTTAAAGTAAAACTATTTGTAAAATAGTTCATGAAAATGTAAACTTGCTTTTTCTTTGCTTGGTCCCTTCTCCATAACATATATATATATTGATTTCCCTTACTCTGTTTTTTAAAAAGTTGTACTAAAATACATAATATAAAATTTACTATTTCAGCCAGGTTTAGGGGTACAATTCAGTAGCAATAAGTGAATTCACATTATTGTGTAACATCACCATCATTCATTTTTACAATTTTCTCATCTTCTAAAATTGAAATTTTGTACCCATTAAATACTATCTTCTCATTTTTCCCTATCTCTAGCCTTTAGCAATCACCATTATATTTTCTATCTCTATAAATTTGACTACTACCTGAAGTAAATGGAATCATATTGTATTTGTCCTTTGGTGTCTGGTTTATTCCACTTAACATAATGCTCTCATGGTTCATTCATGTTATAGCATGTTTCAGAATTTCCTTTTATTATAAGTCACAGCAATGTCAGTGTATGTCTATACCACATTTTGCTTGCCCATTCATGCATTGATGGATTTGTGAATTGTCTCTACCTTTCGATTATTGTAAATAATACTGCCATGAATATATATTATTTGTACACATTTTGTTTATTCATAATGGAGATTTGGGCTGTTTTCACCTTCCTCATTTGTTAAGTACCTTTTTAGATGATAGATAGGTACCCTCAATTCCTGGAGACATTAGCAATGGAAGATTCTTCTTTCTCTGGTCCATTTCTTTCTCTTTTCTGCTAGGCAGTAGAGAAGCATTGGGCAGTGAGTGGTTTGACCTCTATTCCTGGGAAACATTTGCCTTCAGGAAAAGTTACTGGCAATCCATGCTCTTTTCAGCAAACATGCCCTTACCCTCATGCCTCATTTATATTAACCCTAGATCTGACTTTGGTCTGTCACAACTGAAGTGCATAAATAAGGGATTTGAGACGTGCATAAACAAGGATAGGGTATACATACCCATTGCAACTTTGTTTTGGGGTGTGGCAATCCTGCTGTGGCTGTTCCTTGGCTTGTGTTGGCCCTTCCCAGTAAGTCTCACACAATCCTTCCTTCCTTCCTCCCTCCCTCTCTCCCTCCCTCCTTCATGCTGCATTCTCCCTCCCTTTTCTTTCCTTCCTTTCATTTCTTTTTTTAAAATGTAGCCCAGGCAGTTTTTTCCACTTGCAACCAAATCATATGAACTAAAGTCACCTGTATTCCCTTTTTCTCTCTTTTGCAGCATGTTTTGTTCTCAGATTTGGCCACTAAAGCATCATCAGTTTTGCTCAGGACCATTAAATAGCATCCTTCAAGGGTCAAGGTAGACTTTTGGAATCCAGTCAACTGCTGTTCTCCACACTGGCTCCCATCTAAACCTTGAGTAATTTAAGTTGATTCTCTGGCCTCCAAAACCAGCAGACATAAGTACATCAACTCAGGCATTTATAGTGAAAAATAATCATGGATCTCCGATGGTGGTACATAAAACTGTGGAGCAAAAGTTAAAGAATTTAAAACACAGTCAGTTTTCAAAAATTATAATTTCCCTCTCACTTTTCCAGCAAGCTACATCTCTGAACCTCATGCCTTACCTAGAAAAGCAGAACATGCGCAGGATAATTGATGCTTTAGTGATTGGACACATTTGACTGTAAAAGGCGTCTGGAGATTTCATTCTCTTTTCTGTTGGTTGGATTTCATACCTCAACTATTTCTTTATTTCAGCTTCAGTTTCATCTCCCCCCTCACCAACAATTTTGTAGTTGAAAGCTTTTGTTTTTTCCTTCCTTAATTGTTTTAGTCCCTAGGAAGAATGTATCAAAACAAAGACTTCCAGATTTGGCAGTTTGGAAACCTCCCTGGTTGGTGATGAGGCTCTCTCAGCCTTTTCTGTGAGATGCATTGAACCCCACAGCCAGCCTCGTTCTTCACTCACCTGTTCTTTTGCAGTAAACAAACAGCCTTATGTTGAATTCCCCATTTCTACTGGCCCATAACATTCTTTATTGGACTAATGTATCTAATAATACTGAAGGAATGAAGGTCCACTTGTTAGGAATAATGACAACACTGATGTTTATTCAACAGCTCTTTGTGTAAATTATTTTATGTGAGAAGAGGCAAGCCCTTCTTATCACTGTTTATAGATGAGGCTCACAGAAGAGGCTAGCTAATAACTTGGCCTAAAATCACTATGCCAGAAACTAATAATGTAAAGTTTCAAACTCAGAGCTTTAACTTTTAAAAAGAAACATGGATATGACAAGAAGTGGGATCGGCAAGGACTGGCCCTGTTGAAAAATGCCTTAGAACCCCTAAACTATAAAGCCCAAGGAAGGGAGTGGTCACTCTTCATTACATAGGTGCATCCTGGGACTTACTTGCCTCCCACCATGCACCCAGACAAGGTACTCTGGAGCCATGCATACAGGCACTATTTGTGGAGACAGACAAACGTCACAGCTGTGTCCAGCACACATCATGCTATCTTGCTGCAAGCAGGTCCCTGACAGCCTGTGTTGCTGTTTTGTAAGTACTATTCTTGCAGCTGATTCAAATGGAAATTTAGACACCTCCTTGTCATAGAATAATTGATCATAAAAAAGAATTAAATTGGATGAGTGACTCTGAGCTCTCACAATAGCCAGGTTAGAAAAAAATTCCCATTCTGTTTAGAAACACACTTGAGTACCTGTCGAAATTTAAAATGGTTACATTGATACCATTTGGGAGTCATGTGAACTGACTAGAGAAGGAAATGTGATTCATCATATATGTTTGTGGTGCTTGCTACGGAACTGTCCCACACCCAGCCTTTCCAGAATCTTTTAAAACTCTTGTATCAGTATCCGGTGGCTATATTTTCTGTTTGTTTCCCCTGACCTTTTGGGTAATGAATATATCCTCCTTAAAACTCCATTTGGCTTCTGTGAAACTGCAATATCATGGAGTCTTCTTCATTATAACTTCTTTGTCCTTACATTCCCTAAATGATGAAATTCTCCAAGATTCTGTCCCAGGCTCTGTGGGCTTCTTTGGACACAGCGTATGACTCCCAGAACCTAGAAAATACCTGTTTGTGATTATTAGCCTGGGCCATTGCTCCTGAAGTTCTCTCTGTCTGATCTTCTGGAATTTTTTTGTTTTCGTTCCTCTGTCTAGTTGGATGTTTATTATTCTGCTGGTCATTCTCATTCCAGGGGCTGATTTGGTCAGCATTGGTTTTTCTGGTACCTTTCCCTAGGATAAGCACCATCTTCTTTCTAATGCCCTGGACTTCACCGCAGAGTCGGCAGATTGGTTTCTCCCACTGCATGCCTTTGTTTGTTTGCTTCCAACTGTGCCTGAGAGGACATTTTCTCTCTTACATGCTAAACTCTTGTTTGAGATGTGATTCCTATAATACCAAGATTTTTTTAAAAAATATGTTTTTGATGAATTATAATTATACATAGTTATGGGGTGATGTCATACAGTGTGAAAAGTTTGAATCAAGCTACAATTTCTACCTTGTTAAATGCTTATTACTTATTCCTCCTATCTAATTATAACATTGTACCCTTTGACCAATATCATCCTATGCCTCTCATTTCCCAGCCTCTAGTAACCACTATTCTTTTCTTTGTCTCAATTAATACGACCATTTTAGATTTCATATAAAGGTGAAAACATGTGGTTTTGTCTTTCTTCTTAGCATTCTGTCTTGCAAATAGATTTTTCAGAAATAGTTCAATTTAATTTTAAAGATACTTAGCAATTGAATTAAAATTACTACTGCATTAAGGTATACTAGGTAAAGGGTATAGAAGATTCTAGAAATGAGAAAAAAGAGGAAAATTTGAATTTACTATAGTGATAACAGACTGTCACTTAAATATCTGTGGTAGTTTATTTGTTCATTTACTGTGGAAAAATTTTTGCATCTGCCTTTAAGAGGATATGAGAATTAAGAAAGATAAAGAATGTCACAGTCTTTTGAAATGATGCTAGCTTTTCCTCATGCATAAAATTTGTCTTTAAGCCTAAATAAGTATGACTAAAAATTAAATCATCTAAAAAAGGTCTCACAATAAACAGTACCCTCTTTCTTTTCTTTTGTAGGGGTCCTCGTGGTAAGTCAGGGATTCAAATTTTAATACAACATAATATAGCAATTACCGTCTTGTAATTTTTTCCCAATTCCTTTAAGTAAACAATCGTTTCTCATTATTATCTACATGGTCACAGGACAGAAAATTGACTTGCTTCCTGTTTTTGTACAGCTCCAACCAGAACCAGACCAAGACATACTCCTGGAGGAGGAGTTGACTAGGATGTATGCCTAGATAGGTTGATAATTTGACACCTTCAAACTATATTCCCTAAATATTTAATGGAGATGAAGATAAACTGATCTTTTGTTAATACGTATTTTGTCATGAAACAGTCACTAAATCATTCCTGCTGACAGAATCATAGTTAATGTTGTGAAAACAATTCTATAAAACAATTTCTATACTTTTGTTCTCTTTTCAGTTCTCTTTTGTGATTTCCTGATGCAGAAGCACCATCCTTGGAAACATAATAAGGGATCTGAAATGTATGTAAGAATAAACCCTTTGTTTTTTGCTAAATAGTTCTAGGTCAGCATGATGCCGTTTTCCAATTTTGCTGACTCCGAGAGTTGACCTCAGGTAACTGTCAGTGGCTGGTTTGCAGTTCAAGCTGCTCTCTGAAACTTGCAAAACTTCTCAGCAGAGATATCTACTCTCTAGTAAGCAATATAATGCTTTTAAACTTTCTTCAAGAACACTGCCTAGATTAGTGGCAGGGAAACCAATTTACATTTCTTTGCTTATGTGGGATGTGATATGTGGAAGCTTGAATTAACCGGCCTCATATTTCCAATATATTTCAAAGATATTTTAGGGTCCATTGTGGAGCAGCAACCTATCTAGTCTGCCTTTGAATTTTGCTAAAACTTGGGGTTCATTGTGGCATTAACACCTACTTTGGACTTGGCCTTCTTTTCCTTTTCCTCATATTTTGATTTTCTTTTCCATAATCCATACTGCTTCACCTTTTAGATATTTTAGCAATTCTGTCATGAGGTCCCTAAAAGTATTCTTCTACAGTAAATCTTTCTAACAATCTCTGCTCAGCCGCTGATTTAAAGTTGTTCTCTCTCCCCTATCTCACAGCTACTTCTAAGACATTCCTTGGGCTTGGGACTAATTGGATCAGGTGAAAGATCATGGTAGGAATAATTCAGTGGTAGGAATAGGTTGGCAGAAACAGTACAATTCATTCTTGGGTTGGGGATTTTAGCATTGAGGCCATTTGACTCTGAGCCAGTTGGATTATGGCAGACCCTCATGGAAGACCAGATAGGATCAAGACTGGTGTATCGAAGTAGAGTCATGTATGAGCAGATAAACCAATCCAAGGGAGTAAGAGAACTGGTGGTGCAAGGTGGGGGTTAGGGAATGTATGTGATTCCTGATATCATAATGAATTGTCTGATTTTTGAATTTTAGTCTGTCCTTGTTTAGCCCAGAAACTCTTTACTCTTTGTCTTTAGGTGGTCCTGAGAAGCATCATCCTTAAAATAGCTCTTCTTTTTACTTATGCTATATTGAGGTAATTTCTGTTCTGTTATAAAAAATAGTCTTTCACCAAAGCACCTTTCATCTTTCTGCTACCTTGACTTCTGCGATTCAGCCTTTCTTCTCCTATCACCTGTTATGTCAAAGGTATCAATCTCACATCCTGGAACAGTGTTGGTGATGAAGAGTTCCTAGTCTACCTTATAAATTAATGGCCAAGTGATTAAGGTACAACCCCAAAATGTCAGTAGCTTAATTGACAAAATGTATGTTTCTCATTCAGCTACAACTGATGAGGACTGAGGAGTTCTCCTCTATACAGTAACTATGTCATTTGGAATAAGGGGCTTTTATGGTGGCCCAGTGAAGAAAAGAAATGAAGACAGAATGATACACCTGCATTGGATTGAAATTGACATGTCATGGTCACTTCTGCTCACAGTCCAGTGGCCAGACCTCAGCACATGGTTTTACCTTAACTGTACAAAAGTCTGGGAAACAGAAATATGAGGGAGAACTCAGGACATTTGTCACCACAAGCCATTTACACTGCACTTTTACCTGCTTTCTGGGTCCAATGGCTTAGTTGGATGTTTTAATAATTAACTGTGGACTATTGGCTTGGAGGGAAAGCTTGCGTTCTGGGTTATTTCAATGAATTCTGGGCAGTGTCGTTGTTCCAGGGGTCATATAGGGAAGCTAGTGAATCCAGCAGGTAAGATCAGACTTCAGGGAACAGTGTCACAGGCCAACCTAGTGAAATGTCTTCATCAGACATAGGGAAGGCTAGATTGCTAGACTCTCCGGATCACCTTATGTGTGCCAATCTCCTCATTACATTTGTTAAAAGGAAAATTATGACAAGCCTAATTTGCGGATCTTAGCTGACTTTTATTTGAAACTCTACAATAGATAGCAGTCTTAATTTAAAATGCTTCAGGATGCTCTGCCATACCACCTAGGCAGGTTATACTCACAGTAGAAAAAAGCAAATGTCATACAGGAAGGGAAAGCGAGGTGCAGAGGCAGCGCCACAGGCTAAAACTGGGCGCTTGTCTTATTTGAACCTGATTTGTTAGTTAGCTGGCTGTGGTTGGCTAATGCACAGCTTCTCTAATTGGCTAAGATTCAGCTACTTATTGCGAGAATAGGTTACAATTTGTTTTCACATCGAGTTAGGTTACAGTTCATTACGTATGGAGGAACATTTAGGCCAAAGTTAAAATATGTATGGAGGAACTTTAGACCAAGTATAATTCAATTTATTGCACTTTATAAACCGTTCAGTGGTTGTGTAGTAAAGAAACTATGAAGCACGGGTCTTTTAAAAAGATATAGAATGGAACTTCCACTTTGAAATGGTTGCTGATCAGAAGAGCAGTATAGCAAATATTCATGAATATAGGTTCTTCTCCCTGGATTAAAATCCTAGCTGTGCTATTTGCTAGCTGTGTTACCTTAGACATAAATTACTTAGCCTCTAGTATCTCAGTTTTCTTCTTTGTAAAACAAGAATAATAATAGCATTTACCTCTTAGATTTGTTGAGGATAAAATGGGCTGATACAAGCAAAATGCTTAGAGTCATGCCAGACACGTGACACATGTTACATTATTATTATTGGTATTATTATTGAAAGCAGGAATGTTGGGAGACTGTACAATTGTTTAACTTCCTGCACACAGGGAAATTCTACAAGCAGTTCACTCAAATCCACATTATGATCATGAAAGATCAGCATCTCACAACTCTTTTTGAATTGAGTAACTGAAAATGCTGTTCATCCACTTTGACAACTGTCCTCACAATCTAGGCTGCAGGCTAATGGACTCTGTTTCCTTTCAGTCAACAAACTGATTTCTGCTGCTCTACCTGCCACCCTGCATCTGTGCCTGCACATGCTGCCTTTTGTCCCATTACTGTGGAGGAAGAAATTTTGCTCCTGCCTAGGATCCAGTTCTCTTTTCTTCTCCTAGATCCCATTCCTTCTCATTTCTCAAGAACTTTACTTCTTCAACTTTCCCCTGTCTTAGACCCTCAATTTCTGTTGGCAATTTTTCCTATCAGCAAGAAAATATTTTGGGGGGATTTCTTGTCTTAAAAAACATTTTTAAGAGTAAATATTCCCTTCTTGCTACTACTTCATTTCTATACCCTTCGTTATTGCAGAAATGCTTGCCAAAATTGTCCATAGTCATTGTGTCTACTTTCCCCTCCTACTTTTAAATCCTTGATGTTGTCATCATCCTTGCTCTCAGTAAGTCTTGCCACTTGCACCTTCAAAATAATCCTGAATGTCACCTTCTGTGTGACACATTAATCCAAGCCACCATAACCTGTTTCATGATTCTACAATTGCTTCAGACTCTGTCTTCTTGTTTTCATAAGAATAAATAAGCAATTCATACATCTGTTCCACATTCCACATTTTTTCACACAACAACCACAGCTATCTTTTACCAATATCTATGGAACCCTACATAATCTATATCCAGGTTATCTTTCCCACTGCACTTCAGCCACATTGGTCTGCCTACTAGTTTTGTTTTTTTTTTTAACACCAAGCATGCTACTGTTTCATAATAGTAATTTTTTCTGTTCCCTCATCCTGGAATATTTGTCACACAGAATTTTTTAATGTGGAAATTCTGTGCATTTCATTTCCACTAGTTACCAACCCAATTAAAATTACTTGCCCCTTTACTTGTTTTGAATGTGTTTTTTTCAAATGTTACCTTCTCAGAGCTGTCTTACGTGATGACTTTATCTAAGATATCTGTCTCCAAATATCTGTCTCTAGATATCTCCCCTATCCTGCTTTATTTAATCATAGCACTTATCAAATATTTATGTATTATTTGTCTCCCCCACATGCTCATAGCTACTATTCATATGGGTAGAGAATTTGTCTACTTTACCTATTGTCGCATGAATGGTTTTCATAGTGTTACGTTTCCCTGGAACTTTTCCTTTCTCGAATTTTTCTAACTCCTCATTATTTATGTCTCCATTTATTTTTCATCTCCATTGGGAAATCTCTAAGACAGAGCTGGGCAGTGTTTCTATGGGCTCATTAAACGTCCTTTACCATCTTTATCACAACACTCACTAAATTGTACAGCAGTTTTGTTTGTTCAGCTAGGCAGCCCAAGCCAGGTTTCTGGTGCATGGCTGTGTTCAACTCTGAGCATTTCTCTAAGGAGGAGGAGAGAAGTGTTCCATCTCTCTGCTGCTGGAAACAGAGGTTTTCCTCCCTTTTCCATGGGACAGGAAGAGCTGCCTGCACATCCTCCTGCTGATTCTGCAGAGTACCTTTTTAGGCTCTTCCTGACAGAACTCAGTCTTCCCTGCAAAGAAGAGAATGGCTTTGCCTGCTATTCTTCAGCAGCCATTGTGAAAGAGCAGCAAAATGGCAGGGAGCAGCAAATCCAGTGCTGCAAGTGAAGGGAGGAAGGAGCTGCCTGGGTAAGAACCCTGTAGCTACCATAATGACTTGGATTCGAACAGAAGGACACGTCAGTCATTTTTCACTGTGTCAGGTTTTCCATTATCTTCAAGACTGAGCATGAAAACATTCATTATAACACATCCTTATTGATTCAACTGATGAAAATATATTGGTATTAATAACACGAAACTCTAAGGCACTAGGGATAACAATTGATTGTGAACACGTCTCCGAGTATTTTTATGCAGTAGTAGCTCCATGCATTTCATTGCCATTAATTTCAATCCAGCAAGTATGGAGTTTGAGCATTATATCATCAAGTCATAAAACCATTTTTATTTAGTACTTATATGATTATCTAGAAGAAATAGTTTAACTGGTTGTAACTAGCACAACTTAATTTGAAGAAAAACAGAAAAATCTGTTTGAAATGGCTAAGTCACTGATGATAGGCACAGAGCTGAAGTTCAAATAGCTTAAATGTGGTCATGAAATAATAAAGTCATTTAGGAACTTTTTCATTTTGGGTCTTGGGAAGTTTCAAAAACAGAGCCTCCTTTTTTTTTGTAGGAGGCCAAATATAGTTCCAGTCTTTCAACAGATTATTTTGATAAGGCAGAGGGAAAGAAAACTTTTTATTGTGAATTGTACAGTATGGTCATATGATTGTTAAAAACATCCTTTCCTTGATTCTTCTTACTCAATAAGAGATTATTGTCAACTTAACAGCAAGACTGATCCTACCAAGTTTCATAATATAAAAATATATCATTTTTAAAATATGTGGCACAAAAATGATAAAACTTGTGGAAAACTAAAAGGAAAAAAATCTAAATTCTAATGTCTTCCACACAATTGCTTATTTTGCTGTATTATCTCTGCTTTGTATTTTTGTGCCTACATAACCTATGCCTACAAATTTTGGATGTCATGTGTGCTTAGAATACATTTATAAAAATTTCTGTTTTTTATTATAAATGTGTTTTCTTGTTTTTATACTTGTATTAAAATGACTGCATAATATTTCATACAGTTCTATAGTTGCCAGGTCCATTTTCATCTTATAAGTAATAACGAGATAAAAATATACATGCCCATGTGTTTCTCATATATTATATTCTTTTAGATAATCTAGGAATAATTTTATTGGGCCAAATTATGTGAACTTTTAAAAACTCTCATAAGATACAGTGCAAAATTACTTTTTAAGAAGATGAAAAATGCTTAAATTGCCTATAACAGTGTGACAGTAATGGTTATAAAGTATGTTGACCTGGAGCTAGGGATTTTTCACTTAAAATATTTGTTAATGTTGCATGTGAAAAATACCCTACTTCTGTTTGTATTTTAGTAGTTTCTGAGTATTTCCCCAAATATTTGTTCAGTAATTATGTTTACTTTTGTATGGTGTTTTATCATATTGTTTATTATCCTTTGGATCTAAATATTTTTCTTATCAATTTCTATGCATCTTCATGCTTTCTGCAAACATTTTCATATTCTTTGGTTTTCTTTCGTGTTTTAGTTATTTTACTCATCATTGTACTGTGGCTTTAAATATTTGTGTAATTGAATTAGTTGATTATTTCTTATTTATCAGCTTTATCCCTGTGAAGATGTATATAATTTTTGTAATCCTATGTTGTGTTAGTTTTCTTTGATAAGAATTTCATATTGCCCCTTTAATCATGTGGGGTTTATTTTGGCCAAGGACTGAAGTGATTATTTTATATGATGTACTTTTATTCTTACATCAATTATTGAACAACACAAGATCATTTTAAATGCCCTGCTGGTAGTGTTATAATTTGCAAGTTCATTCAAAATGTATTTTTGAGTCAGGTAGCATTCAGGTAAAAGGAAATTAAAAATGGACATAGCGCCATTTTAGTAGAAAGGAACTGAGAATATAGGCAAGGAAGGAGAGAACAGTTTATAAATAGCAACATTGAAGGTGTTTTACACTGACCACTGAGTCACCATCTCAGCCACTGAAGTTGGTTTTCCTCCCTTTCCTACTTCCTTATCTTTCCCTGTTTGTGCCAATCATCTGTCTGCTTTACCTGTTCTATCGCTCTTCAAGCACTTTGGGCTTTCCTTTTCTCTTCTTCTCTTCTTTACCCTGATTCTCACTTTTCTCTTTCTCTCCAGATTTACTGGCTTCTCTCTCCTTCACTGCTTCTTCTTTTTTCCTCTAATTCTCTCTTCCACCTATTTCTCTTCTAACCATAGGTCCTCCAGCAAAAAAAAAAAAAAAACCTACTCCTGGAAATACCCATTTCTAAGTCAAATGAAGACATTCATGAAAGTAAAGCTTTGGCTGGGAATTTAGCTCAGTGGCATAAGTGTCTGCCTGGCAAGCACGAGGTCATCAGTTTGATCCCCAGTACAAAAAAAAAAAAAGAGAAGAAAGTAAAGCTTAGTGACTAAGCAGACGAGCTTAAATCTTGGTCTTGTCACTGCTGGCTACATCACTAAATAAACTGTAAGCAGTCCTCACCTGGCACAGTCATGTTATGCAGGAATTTCAGTTACCACAATTTAGCTAAATAATTAAACTCCCAACGATATGAATCAATATCCAGTTACCATGCATGTTAACTGTGAATAACTTCATTAAGTACTAAGTTCACTACTAGTTATTCCATCCACAAATCACTATGTAAACAAGGATGGGTGTCCTGATCTGCCACCAATCATACCACTTCTTCCAAAATCTGTCGGTGTTTGGCCCCTGTGTGTCATTCAGTCCAGGCTGAGGTCAAAAAGTATGTAGCTGTGTTGCCTTTTGTCTCTCAATGATAAATCTAAGTGACATGTTATGAAACTGGATAATCAAAAGAAAAGGCAGGAAAGTACAGCAAAGTAACTAAAATGATACTCCTGCAGGTGAAATTCACACTGAACCTAACTGTAGTTAGAGAAGAGCTGACCTTCGAAATGTTGACACTGCCACTATTTGATTGCCTAATACCTGGCCTGGGAGGGATCATGAAAACAAATCAATGGACATTAAATGAAGAAAGTGGTTGTGATAAAAATTATGATGTCCAGAGGAAGTGATGCCAACAATAAATTTCATGCTAAAAGAATTATTTGAGATATTTCGCATTAAAAGAGCAAAGGAAATGTTGGAAATTCATGCAAACATAGAAAATGCTATAACAACTTTCAAGATATAGAAAAGATGCTTGCTTCATACCATAAGTTATGTGACATGAAGGCAGTCACTGGTAAAACTACCACTGATAAGTTGTTTTTTGATTAGGCTGGTAGAAATAAACCAATTTAATTCTCTTAAATTACAGTATATTCAGTAAATATTAGTTTTACTGTTGCCATTTTCTTATACATTTATAACAGACAGTTATAAAGTTTTAATGTTTCAAGAAAAAATTGTGAAGGTCACAGCAATACTAATGTTTCTCACTGATTATTAATATTGCTTTGCATGGTTTCAGCTTGCATGGCTATTTTTATAGCTTATACTACTGTACAAAGCAAGGACTATTTTTAACTTTTCTCGGCATTAGTTTTTATGGTGGTTAAACTTAATTATGTCAACTTGATTGGCTTGGAAGTCACCTAGGAGATCAGCAAAGCATACTTCTGGGTGTATCCAGGTTGGGCTTGGATTTGTGACTTCGTGATTTGTGTATGTATCTGTGGTCCCCAACATTTTTTACACAAAAGCTCCGTTTTAGGGAAGATAATTTTCCATGGGCTTAAAGGGCTGGAGGGATAGTTTGGGCATGATTCAAAGGAGCGGGGAACCTAGATGACTATTTGCATGCACAGTTCACAATAGGTTTGATCTCTTATGAGACTCTTACCCCAGTGTTGATGTGACAGGAAGTACAGCTCAAGCTGTCATGTGAGTGATGGAAAGGCTGTAAATACAGGCCAGGTTTCACTCACTTGCTCCCTGCTCACCTCTTGCTGTGCAGGTCAGTATTGGTTTGTGGCCAGGAGTTGATGACCTCTGGATCCCTGGTCCCTTCCTCTCCGGCATATTTCCCTGCTCAGTTTCCCAGTCATCAAGAACTGAGCATCTATGCCCCACTGCATCCATTTGACATGTTTCTGCCTTGAAGTTAGTCAACTGTAAAATGAATCTCCTGAAACCATAAGCCAAATTAATCCTCTCCTCTTTTAAATTATAGGTATTGAATGTTGTGTCTCAGCAATGAAAGAACTAATTTATTTTTTTCTGTGAGGTTAATAACTTATAGAATGATTTTGAATGTTAAATGAGCTAATGTGGATGAGATGCATGGAGCAACTGGAACTCAGTTAACTTTATTTTTCTTTTAGTATATGATTGGAATACATAAGAAAAGTGTTCATCATGGGGTACTAGCAGATGTACATATTGCCTCTTGATCCTTTGTACTTTCTCTTTCTTTCTCTTTCCTCATAAAAGTAGCTACTATTAATATTAATGACATTACTTCAACCACCAAGCAAAGTAATATAGCATGACTCTACAAATTTGGATTAATAAACCTCTTACTGGTTAAGTCAAAGAGCTCATACAAGGTATCAAAATTAAGTAAGAAAACAGTATAGTGAATTAGTAAAAAAGTAAAAACTTTTCTAACCACTAGAAAATTATACCCCAAACATATCTCACTCCAAACCAAATCATGTTATAAAATCAAACGTGCAAACTCACTTCTTTAGACTTACCTGAAGAAGGACACATAAAGTGACCTTAGAGTTTAATTTCAGGAAGTTCAAATTTCTTTTTTTGAAACTCTACCATTTCATTTCTTTTTGAACTGAAAAGCACACCAATAGAGAGGAGTCCATAGTCATTATTAGAAGAGTGGGGAGTGGTGGTGGGTGGAATTTAATCAAAAGGCTCTCCACAGTGTTTCTACAGAAGCTCATAATTATTCTCTGGTTGAATTGTACTTCTCTATTTATAAAAGCAGGGTTTAATGAACACAAGGGAGAAGGAAGTTCATTAAAATCTACATCACTTTAGCCACTGTTTTCAGACATTTTCCTCCTTGCATCTTTCATAACACAGTAAATATGGTTGATTTACTTTTTAATACTTTCTCTACTTTGGTTTGCAACCAATCCTTTAAAAAAAGCAATGTAGTCATCACAAAAACAAGGGAAAATATAGAGGGTCATAAAGTCTCAACTCATTAAAATTGAGCAGTCCCTTACTGTGTACGAATTAAGTTCAATCGCCTGAGTACATTACATATTCTTTCTTTTTTGGAACCACCTTCCTATCCAATCTCACCGTATAGTCTACTCCTATATTTCATCCACATTTATTTCCTTTCTGTCCTTCAAACATACAATGTTCATTTTTGACATAGTGTCCCTCTTTACCCTCGCCTTCTCCATGTCTCAAATGGCCTTCTTCTCTGCCTTGCCTATCTTTCAAGTCTGGCTCAGGTCCCACTTCCTCAGGGTGTTCTTCCTGCTCAGAGTGGATGCTCTCTGACCTCCTATAACACCAGTGGGACATACTGGTGTCCTCCAACACCGCGAACAAGGCTTTGTTCTGTTGCTGTTCTGCTGTTTGTGTTCCTGGATGGCTGTCACTCTAGTGTACATTTACATTTAATTCACTGCTAGTTACACACATAATTTGCTAGTATCACTGTTGAGGGCATAGGTAATGTTTTGTTCAGCTCTGTATCCTACAGTGTCTAGTACAGAGTAAAATGCCAAGAAATAATTATTAAATAAACGAATAAATTAACACAATTTAGCAACTTCTAGAAATTTTGTTCCATCTGAATTTTTCCCTTCCCTAAGGGAAAACACATCTACCTATTCATTCTATGAAAATCAGTCGTGTGCCTCTACTCACAGTCTTTCTGAGAGACAAATTTATCAAAGGGATATATTAAAAAGAATCTGGGGAACACTTACCTGTCATGTCACCACCCCTTTTGTGGGCCCAAAGGGAACTGGCGATCTCTTTAGACAGGTTTATTTGAGCTCTGAACCACAATATAGACCAAATAATGCTGATTTTTGTTTTAAATTACTTCATAATATTGCATAGTCAATTGAAATGTGAAATGTAATCAAACATTTTTGTTCCGTATAACAAAAATAACTAGCTGGAATATATTTGTCTCTGAATTAACTATTTTCATATCCTATAGAAATAGCAGAAGAACTCTCCAATCAGTTAATTCAAGATAATGTTGCCATTCTAAAATTACAGAGGCAAAATGAACAGAATCAGGAAACCTAAGTGAAGAATGCCTAAGTTAAGTGTTTTTCTCTGTAAGTGCGTATGTATTATATATATATTTGTGTTATGTATGTGTACATGTGATAGATATAGATATGTAAATGTGCCCGTTAACATAGTTTTCTCTACAATTTTTCTTGAAAATACTATGTACATTGATAAAGGTAAAAACAAATTATAGAGAAACTAACTTCTTAAGAATCTGTGATATTCAAGAAAGAGTAGTAAATAGTCTAAGATTTTAAAGTTCAAAAATGGGTCCCCAGTGGAACCATGGTATAGTCAAATAGCCATGGAAGAGCAGGTAGGAAATATCTATAGTCATGTTCTGTCTTTTAATCTTTCTTTCCTTAATAACTTTAAATTGACATTGATAAGAAGAGAGGATTTTCAAAGTTTGAGTTAAATTTATCTGCATTAGGGATATTACATTTGATAGGTTAATAAAGTGAAACCACAATCAGATACCAATCTTGATGTAAACTCTGTTTTACACTAAAACATTTTCAGTGTGTCAACCAGTTAAATCCATTTAGATAATGGCCTCCTGCCACTTCGCACACATGCTAACTGTGACTGACTCATCCAGCTCATAGTGACCACTCCATGTGCTTTGCCTAATCTTTGTCAAGGATATTGCCTCACCAGGCATGAATACCCACCACATGCTGGCCACAGAATGAAGACTGTGGTGGAAACTAAGGGAAAACATACCATTTTGCATGCTTAATTGCAATAGAATGCAGGGAATAGAGCACACTGCAATAGTCCATTTTTATTTTTTAAAAAATGATCCAGTCTTTGTTTTCATTCATTGGTAGTCTGTGTGTATGAGTGCACAAGTTTCAAAAAGACATTAACACTATTAGAAGACTGATACAGCAGACTTAAATATACCAAAAATGTCTCTTTCTTACTTCAAGCTCTCAGAAAAAATTTCCCTGATTTATGGGGCCATTCCAGGTCATGTTCCTGCAGAACACAGATTTGCGAGGTTTCATATTGTTAGGCAATCTCTGGAGCATGTTTCATGAAGACAGGGCCAAGCTGCTTGGCAGATCAAAATATCAATCACCCTTGCTATGGCTGCACTCATGTAGGACTAAACTGGAATTCTGAAACATTCCCAGCAGTCCTTGAGCTCTTACTTGGCATGCATCCCTACTTACACAAAGGAAATCCATCGGCAGTGGGGCTGATTCATATTCACTTGGTGCATTGCAGTTCTGAGTGAGGCAACAGCAGCAGGAAAGTGCTTATAACCCTTTTCTACAGACTGATTATAACGCAGGGATGGCACTGAATATCTTTACAGAGCATAAAAAAATAACAGCAATAACCTTTCTAATTAGAAGACTAAAGCACTGGCTATAGAAACCACTGGAAAGAATGATTGAGTTGCTTCTTGTAGAATAACTGCTCAGAAAGACAATAGTCACAGAACACAAGCCTCTTTGCTGGAACATTAGATCTATTAGGGAGCTTGAGGAAAGGAGTGCCCACTTGGAATGAATAAATTTCTGATGCCTGTGATGCCATCTTGGAAAGGAAATACACACCGAGATCTAGAAACCTGGCAACATGCAAACACTAAGTGGAGCCAAATGCCAATTCTAAGGCAAGCCAGGCAGACAAGAACCATAGTTCTTAACTGGTTTTCTGAAGCAGTGGTGCTTCCTGCCAGCTTTAAAGATGTGCAGCCAAATTATTATGAGTGAAATATAATTTTACTGCAACTGATGATATGTACAGTTTAGATATGTGCAAAATATCTTTAAGAACATAGAGTTAGAAAGGTTATAGAGCAAATATAGACAAGGAACGAACTTGTTTGTCATGTTTCAGTAATTAGGTAATCTTTTTTCCCACCTTAGTCTCTTCTGGTAACTCTTTAAAATTTGTATTTCACTCAGGAATATTTGTTCCTTTTTCTTATGCTACACAGTGTCCTTCACTGTACCTGTGGTATGATTTTGACCTAGGTAGGCACTGATGCATTCTCAGCAGGATTTGGATCATGGTCCTACTACTAACTACCTCAGTAAGCAAATAAAAGTCACCTTAACAATAAAGTGCGCTATTGTGTCTGCCTATGGTGTTGATGCAAGAATAAGATAGGGCAAATGCAGTACTCATACATTGTCAAGTCTAAATAAATATCAGCAAGTATGAATTATCATTAATAAGCATGTCTCTTAGGAACCTTGGAAGCCATGTGCAGAGGCAATAACCAAAACAGCTTGAATTTATAATGATAATGGTTATTCCTTATTGACTATTCACCAGAGATCAAGAACTCAGATAATTCTTGAAGAATCATGTAAGTACAATTATCTCTATCTCACAGAATGGTTACATCCCTTGCTAATATGCACATGAATAGGAAAGAGCAGAGTGGGACCTGATCCATTGTGGAGCAATCTGGATGCAGAGTCAGAGTTATAAAGCTTTGATACATAACACATTTATTCCATACCATGTTATTACTTCATTGCTTACCCATGACTTGTTTTAAAAACAGAAAATATATCTAAGAGAAGGCAAGTAAGAGAGTGATTTTGAAGGGGAGAAGAATGGTTATTAATCCAAAGCTTTCTTCTATTGATGGACAAAAGAAAATATTCGCAATTAATATATGATGAGTACTTGGGTGCCAGATGCTATGTAAGGGTTAGAGATGAAAACAACTGTATAGCTCAGCTCCCTGTTTTAAGAAGATGTTTGCCATGTTCTCAATGAGTTTATATCCTAGAAAAACACTTGAATAAGGTTTTTGCATATAATTGTTTAACAGCTTAAAAAATACTGGAAAAAATATCAAAAGGTAAAGATCTTACTTATAAACTTTGTCATTTTCTTTTCTGGAAGCTCAAGAGTTGTCAATGAGGAAGGAAAAATGTCTACAATCTAAGTGGTTACAGTCCCCTCATATATATATTTCTATTATACCAAATATGAAATAATTATCATAAAAGGCAACCAAAGCCAGTGTAAGGATCAAAAATTAGCTTTTACCATATCACTTTCTTGCTCAAAAATAATTTTATGGCACCAGTGACCTGAAGACAATGTCTAACCTCTTTGGTATGTTACTAATGTTTAAGACCATTTATAGTACGACCCCGCCAACATTTTTGGTCTTTTCACAGGCACTGTCTACTGTCAAAGCCAGGTCCCCATTCCTTTAAACACCTGTATTCTTTGACAATAACCCTTGTTTTCAGATTTCTATGCTTTTGCAAAAACTGTTTCATTTATGAAAAGCTTCATGTCCAGTAAGATACCCAGTAATGATTTAAGTATAATGTTAAACTAATTAAAATTAAAATCATAGGTTCAGTTCCTAGTCACACTAGTCACATTCCCAGGGCTCAATAGTCACATATTGGGTAACACAGACACAAACAGAACATTTTTATCATTATAGATAATTTTACTGGGCAGTTTTACTTCTAAAATGCCTCAGCTTTCTTCAATGCTCCAACCTGTAGACCCTTTCAGGTTTCCACTAAAAAAACCTCTGCTTTGGTACAGTCTTCTTTGATTCCTCTCTATAACCTACCTCCCATTCTATTTTTTATATATTTCTGCTACCGTCTATATCAATTCTACTATTTTTAATTTTGTTTGCATTGTTTTCCCACTTGGGTATTAGAAACAGGAGAGAGAGGACTTTATATCTTTTGTGTCTTTACTGAATTATAATAATGAGTTTTAGATGACTGAATGGTTTGGGATTGTAAACAAAGTTCTTTGAACTCAATTTTTTTTCATTGCTGTAGAAAAGTAAAGAGTTGTCTAGCAATTTCAATGATAGTTCATGGAAAAATAAGACAAAGCAGGAGACCATCTTTTTAAGCCTTCTATGAATCTGTGTTCAGAAGTTGCACTGGGCTCAGGAACCTCAATTCATCACTGCCTGTAACTCTTCCCTGATCTCTGACAGGTGAATGTGAAGGTGGAGCTGATGAAGCTCACTAATTATACCTTCAACCCACACCCTCCTATCAATGTGTCGTAACTGGTGCTTTATCCCACATTCTGCAACCCAATTATACAGAGTTGTAGAGGAATGGCACCTATGTACATGGTACACAGTTAACCTCTGCCCATGTCTCACTTCCAGGAAATTTCATAAAAGAAAAGATTTAATTGTGTGGTTAACATAGAAGAATTCTATAACAATAACAGCCTCTGAAACTATAAAATTACATTTGTGTGCTTCAAAAGAGCATAATCTCTGGTCATTTCTATTTATATAAACTCAGTCAATAATGAAAGAAAGATGGTTCGTAATGCAGCATTAAGTGTTTAAAAATTATGATAAAGAATAATTCCCTGACCACGTAAAAGTTAAACATGAGGAAATGATGGAAGGCTATGAACAGACTATTAAAAGTTATAAAAATTCTTGGTAAACAGGACAAATCCAACTGGTGGGCTCTCAGTGAGATCCCTTATATGTAAGTGGGGCAACAGACAGCTTGGTGCAGAGGGAGGAAAGCAAGCTTCATAACAGAAGGACCAGTGTTCACATCTCTGTTCAAGCCTTCTGGAGATTATTTCATTGGGAAAAACTGACCCTGAAGTATGTTCTTACAGGTAAGGAAAACAGACAGGACACATTACATTGTTTAGCCTAATTAATAAAACAACAATCGTTGTACATTTCCACAGATAGACTGCTGAGAAAAACTGGAATAGGATCAGATTTTAGTCTTTGGACCATGGACACTAAAATTATTAAGAGGCACAAGTGATTATATTAGTTTCCTAGGTTGTAAAGTACCAAAGAGTTGGTGGTTTAAAACAATAGAAATTTATTCTCTCATAGTTCTAGAGGCTTGAGATCTGAAATCAAGCTAAAAGCAGAGCCATGCTCACTCTCCTAGCTTTTGTTGGTGGTTGGCAAACCTCGGCATTCCTTGTCTTATGGCTACATAAATCCAATCTGTCTCTGTCTTCACATTATTCTGTGGGTGGTGTTTTCCTTTCTATGTTTGCATTTGTATCTCTTTTTATTGCATCCATTAATTTGATAAGGAACTTACTGTTTAAATGTGAAGTTTTCTCTAAAGATTCACGCATTGAGGGTTTGATGCTAATGAAGCTATGTTCAGAGGTTTGGTTCTACAAAGGTGATTGAATTGTGAGGATCTTAATTCCACCAGTGGGTTAACCCACTGAAAATCACGATTTGATGGCACTGTTGGAAATGATGGAAATAATAGGTATAGCCTAGTTGAAGAGAGTAGGTAATAAGGGCATGGCTTTGGGGACTTTATCAGGTCCCTGGTTCTGTCTTCTCTAGTTGGCTCTTTCCCTCTCTGTGTTCTTGTCTGCCATGAAGTGAGCAGTTTTCCTCCATCACACCCTGCTGTCATGATGTTTCTGCCTCTAAAAGCAGTTCAGCCAGGTGATCATGGACTGAAAGCTCTGAAATCATGAGTCACAGTAAGCCTTTTTACTGTAAATTGTACTGTGACAAAAATATGACTAACATAACTCCCTTTTCTCACTTCTGGTTGCAGAGGTCTGGATGTCAACCTAATTTTTAGAAGCTACAGTTCTACCCAAAATGGTGATTACTAAAACTTTATATTCCTTAGGTCCGTGTAAGAGCACTGAATTTCTAATAAAGTCTTCCATATGCTGTTAATGTACCACAATATTTAAAAATGTTTCCCCAGGCAAACAATAAAGGGAGAGATGATGAGTGATACCTTGTCAGGAACTAGGATGAAGCAAATGAGGCTCTGCCTTGGGTGCAAAATTTAAAGGATCACCAAACACTCAGTAATCAAGATAAACATTTTAATGCAATATTTTTAAAAGATTAATGCAAAAAGTACATGATGAGAAAAACTAAATTTTAAATAAGATGATCAATATTAATGATTATTTTCCTTTTCTTGAATATTTCAAATATAGCTCAGCCCTGATCTGGCAGTGGGCACGAACCACTGAAAAGAGCTAACCTCTATACTGTATTAAGAATGTTATTACTAATAAATTTAAACATGCTTTTTGGGGACAATAGCTTCAGTTCCCCCTAAGTCCAACAGAATTCTGCTATCTGTATCTGTCCTAGTGACATTTAGGAAAACTAAAAAAAAAATTTGGTTCACATTTTAGTCTTAATAGGCAAGAAGTCACTTATAGAAGGTTACACGAAAATGAGATAAAGACTTAAAGGGAAACAAGATATTGGCCAAAAAGTAACTTGTTGAGATCTAGGTTCTTTAAAAAAAATAATCCTACTCCTATGGGAAATTATGCAGAACTTTGGTCACCCCTCCTATGTTTCATAGAAGATTTAGTCAGTTGCATTTTATTATTACAGATAAGGGAAACTGTAACAGGCCAGCATTCAATGTCTTGAATTTCATATGATATCAGATATTCATATTCTATTATATACATTTGTGAGACCAGAAAACCATTAGCTTTGAAAGAAGACATTTTCATATCCACCAGGTAAGAAGAGGAAGTTCTTCAGATTGAGTGGATCCCAACCAGTGGGACCTGAAAATCTAGAATCTTGATTAACTTTTTAGGTGCAGACTACTGTGTTGGAGAGCAACTTCTGTGGATACTCAAAAATTACACATTGACTAATTGATGGGAAATTCCCTTACAAGCTCCCCAGTTAGAATCTAGTCAAGGCTCAGTCAGAAAGCGTCTGATTCTGATGGTTTATCTTGATTTAGTTTTTCACTTGCTATCTACTTACATATCTCACAGATTGTAAAGCTGATTTGATTTCCTCATTACTACCACTGCACCTCTTAACTTTCCATTTGTTTCACATAGACATAAATGAAGTATAATGAGGGATTGTATAAAGCTCTACTCTTTTGGGGAGTTACCTTTATATTCTAGTAACCATGCAATACAATACTACCAAGTCAAATTATAGAATCTCTGGATTTTTCTTTCTAACACCCAAGTTACTTGAATTTTATGTATTGGAAAAGTCTGGGTCTTCAAAATGCTACAGGTAAGAAAAACGCCAAGGCAATGGCAGAGGTATCAAGAAGTTGGGGCATCATGTAGAGGAAACCCATAAAAATAAAGACCTAATGTGCAAACAAGTATTTCAAGGTTACTATACTTGGAACTGATATCATACTGCAGGAAACAGAGAAGAGTAAGTCCAACATTTTCTTGTTTACAAGCATTTGTTCCAATTCTATTGAATATTACTGGGTAATTTCCCTTGACAAATTCACTAATTATTTAAAGATTATAAAAGGGTAAGTATATGGAAAATAAAAACAAGGAGAAAATAACAAAAGAACAAGAAATAAGACATGAGTGATGGCTAGAATCAGCCCTTCTCATCTCTTCTGGTATGGTGTAACAAATAACGCAGGAAGAGAGTCTAGGATCTTTGGAGTCAAATTCTGGGTCTATCAACTTATACTTCTTATACTTAAAATTCAAAGGATTTTAACCCACTGCTATTCTCACTTGTAATATGAGAGTTCTAATAACTTCTTTGTAGAACTGAGTGGAGGATAAAATGAGATTCCATTTATAAAGCACTGGACGTTGGTCTAATGACTGAAAATTCTTCCCCTTCACAAACTCAAGGACCATTGTCCTGATCTTCTCACCTAATGGTTAGATCACTAGGAACTAAGGTAAATTTCTTATTCTTTCCACGTTATTTGATAATAATACATAAATTGTTGACAGTTTAAATAAATAATGTACATGGCCAGTATGTCTGACAGATTAATTTTGATAGCAACAATCTGGAGATCTCAAATGAAAGTGAACCAGTCGGTATATTCGTTAAATGGATAAATGTTTCAAGAATCCACTCTTCCCACATGGCTAAGTATTTTCTAAGGACTTTTCCAACTTTCAACTTACTAATTTTATATTCAACTGAATTCTATAAACATTTAGTGAATATCTACAACGCTAGGTGATAGGGAAAAAAGAAACAAACTCCTTTCCCCATGGACATGATTGTCCTGAAGGGATATATTATACATGATATTCCATATATTATAACTAAAATTAAAACACTCCCAAGCATAGATGTCTACCCAAGACCTAACCACTAAAATAGTGGAAATATTTTTCTAAAAATTGGATATGTAGCCGGGTGTGGTGGCTCACGCCTGTAATCCCAGCACTTGGGAGGCTGAGACAGGCAGATTGTTGTGAGTTCGAGACCAGCCTGGGCTACAAAGTGAGTTCAAGGCCAGCCTGAATGGCATAGTGAGACCCTGTCTCAAAAACAGGGCTGGGAATCTAGCTCAGTGGTCTAAGTGCCTGCCCGGCAAGCGCAAGGTCATGAGTTCAATCCCCGGTGCCGCAAAAAAAAAAAATGGATATGTATTTCAAGGGGTTTGGTATATAAATTTTAACTGTCAGAAGACTGTGGAAAGACCATTAAGTGCATAGACCATCCTATTACCCAGGATAAAATGCTATTGAAAATGGGCATCTTTTGGGGGGTCTATCAACTGGATCCACACAGTGTATGCAATCTGATAATCCATCTTGGTGTCTCCATTTATCAACCGTATAACACTCTGCTTAGATACTTATTTAATGACTGTTATATAAATGGAATCTCATAGCAATTTTCTTACTCAAAAAAGTGTTTACACTATCTTACTGATTTGGTTGGATGTTTCCTATCTGGGGCACAGGGGTAATGACTGACTCAGAACAACATCAACCTGGAAACCAACAAGAGGTGTTAAAATATAGAATTTCAGAACAACCTAGAGCTACAGGGCAAGAAGGTGATAGATTATTACCTAAACACATCCACATTCTAACTCTGCAGAAATTTGACTGCTGAAGAACTAATGCAAAGATAATTTTTTTACTTAAAACAATATATCTTAGATCATACGTAATGATGAATATGCAACCTGATTATATAGTGGTTGATAGATGATCTATGCTTAAGTGTTTAAAATTGTTCCTAAGGGTTTTCTATGTCATTGTTCATTTTTTTTGTTGTTGTTGTTGTTAGTTTTTACAAGACAGGGTCTTACTATGCAGTTTAAGCTTGCCTTGAACTCACTGTTTAGCCGGTCTTGTAGGCTGGTCTTGAACTCAAGGCAATCCTCCTCCCTCAGCCTCCTAAGTGCTAGGATTACAGGCATGTGCCACCACACCCAGATAATGATTTCATTTCATTTCTCATTTGCTTCTCCACAGAAGATAAGGTGAGAGAAAGCTGCCTTTAAACCACTTGCTAACCCTTCAAAGAGCTTTGCTTCTACCATGAGTAGGAACAAGGAACTTGCCCTTTGTGTTCTTTGTAGCCTTCATCTTTGGATCAACACCTTGTGGATGTGGCTGCTATGGTCCAGAGATAATACTTTTTTATTTGTTATTTGGATTTAGAGATAATTCAGATTCCTAGTTCTTAATGTTCTCAGACTTATGGCCTGACATATTTTAAAGATATATATTTTGTAATTTTTACTTTAGTATCCTGAAATGAGATTTTTGCCCATAATTTAAAAGAACAATAATGAGCCCTAATTAATATGAAACTAAAAAAGAAATAAACACAATTAACTTGTTTTATTTTATGATAGTATATATTTCAGTTTGTAAATGTAGGGAAATGAGTTATCTAGAAAACTAAAGTAGGATGTACTAATGAAGAATCTCTGAAAATGCAAACTGTAAATGTACTGTTCTATGCCTTATAAGTATCTAATATCACTGGCCTCAGTCCACCAAGTGACTGTAGGATTCCTTAATAACTGTAATAACCTAAACATCTTCAAAGTGTTTCAAAACTGAGCCCTTTGGGACCAATGAGATAGAGAATTAAAAAAATTTAAATTAGTCAAAAAAGAATAAACAGGAAAATCGTGGGAAGATGGTAGTGGGAGCAGCACATAATTTGAATCTATCTCCTCAAATTTTTTAATCTCTCCAAATTCCCCCATACATGTGGATAGAGCCACTATAATATACAATGCAGGAAAAGAACAATTGTGAAAAGGAGTCGGGAAGGATGGGGAGAGCATATAAGGAGTAGAATAAGGTTACTGATTGCTTCATATTTAAGAACAAAAGAGAATTCAAATGCTGAATAATAAGAGGAAGAAAGAGAAGGAATTGTACCTTATCTTGTGGTAGGGCCTCTCTTGTAGCCGTATCAGCCTCTGTGTATGCATGAGTAGTTCTGATGTAACTCTGCAACATAAATTGTGCCCTACTAGACTGTAGAATGCTAATGTATACCCAATCAGACTATAAAATGTTAGTGTACACCCATATAAGGGAGACAAAGACACAAAAATTATATAAAAGTGCACAAAATGCCATGATCAGCACTCAACCTTTGAATATGACAGAGTCAGTGCCAGCAGGAATAAAGCTGCTTCCTAGGAAAAAAAGCTGCTGAGTCCCATCTCTTTGCACTAAAATCCTGCTGCAATCTCAATAGTATTTTGTGGGGAAGTCATTAGACAATATCCAAAAGAGAGTCATGTTGAAAGGACTTAGAAGGACATTTTAACAGGTTTCTTCTTGTTGAACACGGGAAAATCTGAGCATCAATAAAGATAAGAAATATAAATCACTGAAAGAAATATCAATTATAGTTACATCCATGATGTCACAATGATATGTATCACAATGATACATAAAAACACTCTTACTGCTCAAAGTTAGAGGATGTTAATGAGTCAAATAATTATTTTCAAACATGGAAAATTAAAAAAAAATAAAACAGTTATCCTATCATTTCTATTAGAAGTGTCTCATCTCAATACTGAAAACTTGATGAAAGTTTCTCTTTATAAGCATTTTAGATAATAAGGAAGGGATTATAGAATTAGATTATTATCATTGGTAAACTCTACTAACTTAATAAATCTAGATTGGCATTGAACATCCATAGTTGTTAACAGCCCAATAAAGACAAAAATTGCATATGTCCCAGTGGGACAACATATGACCTTTGAAATAGTCTTTCAAAGCTCTCCTCCAAGAAATCAAGCCTGAATTTGGTTGCATCCCAGCCTGAGATGCAAAGAAGAGAGCAGCATGTTAACTAAGAAGACTGGAATATGATGAGTAAAATCTAAACTGTAGGGAGGGGAAAGGGAATAAAGGAATCGAAACATATTATATGCATGTACCTACTCCCTAAAATGAATGTAAGCATCATGTTTATTTACATGATTGTTGTAGATGGTTTCTATATAATGAGTGATGAAGAGAATCTATAGATTAAAAAAGACTTAAAAGATATACCAATCTCCATGGAGCTTATGTGGACATAAACTAAGAAATCCACAATTAAAAACTAAAATAAGGCCATTCGCAGACTGCAGAGGAAGAGAACAGGAAGTCACCAAGAAGCAAGCCCTCCCTGTGAGCCAGCGTCATGCACAGGCCACTACCACTGGTGGGGACAGCAGACCCCAGCCCCTTCCGGCTTGTGGGCTGGCAAACAAGAAGAGCCAACCCCTCACCCCAACAACTGACTGATCCAGAGAAACACAGGCTGCGATGATAGCTATTGAGGTGAAATACAGTTTGATACCTGTGGTGCTTTGGTGTTTCACTGACTTTGCAGGTCTAGGCTGGTGGTATGATCATCTATTCAGAGGATCACAGTAGGCAGTGTGGCATCTATGGGGGATCTTCTTCTGAAGGTGGTAGCCATTGTTAATTCCTTGTTATCTTGTTTTGAAGTCCTGTATCATTTTCATTGTTTTGTTGGGTTCAGTTTTATTCTGTTTTGTTTGGTTTGGTTTTGTTATGTCTGATGACATGGGCAGCTATTTTAAAGATAGTGAGATATATTATGGTAGCCATTTTGGATTTACTATTGTCTTGTTTTGAAGTCTTTTATTGCATTCATTGTTTTGTTTTTATTGGTTCTATTCTGTTCTGTTTTGTTTGATTTTTACTATGTCTGAAGGTATCTGCAGCTATTTTGAAGATAACAAGAAGCATTATGGTAACTATTGTTGATTTCATATTGTCTTGAAGTCTTGTGTCACTTATACTAGTTTGTTTTGATTGGCTTTGTTCTGCTTTGTTTTATTCTCTTTAAAATAAAAAAACTAAAATAAAAAATTAAACAGTGATGTTTAT
>RJWT010001777.1:0-45213 GCA_004365215.1 Cuniculus paca
CCTATTGTTATGTTTTGAACACCTGTATTGCTTGCAGTGTTCTGTTCTGAAATGCTTTGCTGTGTTGAACTCTGTTCTGTTTTGTTTTGTTTTGTTCTGTTCTCTTAAATAAAATAAAATAAAATAAAATAAAATAAAATAAAATAAAAATAAATTACTTAACAGAAACACAAAGGGGTGGGAGGCTGGTACACACCGTACCTCATTCACATCAAGATCCTTAGAAAACAGCATTAATCCTACCATTGTGTTATCATGGGTTATGAGATTTGGGGCAGGTTCTCAGGTTCTTTTTTTTTTTTTTTTTTGAAGAGAAAAAAATAAAACGAAATTTCAAAACAAGGTAAGAGGAGAGTAACAATGGTTAATACATTATGTATTCTTATCTTTAAATTAGTTACTCAAGAGTATAAGACATCAGCATTTAATTGTCCAAACTATATTGGCACAAACCTTTCTTTTCAATGAACTAAGAGAAATTAGTAGTATAACGGTTATATCTTAACTATCGTGTGTGTGTGTGTGTGTGTGTGTGTGTGCACATTTTTTTTTCTTTTCCCTTCCTTCTTTTCTCCTTTCCCCCATCGCAGTTTCTCAGTTCTTTTCTGCAGCAAAGGAATTGGACATGGCACGCTACAACAAAGTCACAGCAGCAAACTTTACTAAAGTGCTAATATGCTTGGAATGAGGAGGCTCACTCAAGTGAGGGCATAGGGCAGCGCTGCAGCTGGCTATTTTTTATCACTGAAAGCTCTAAGAGGTTCACTATCACTGGCATAGGTTGCAGAGTTTAAATGTCCCGCCTGCTTTAAGCTGCCTCCATTTGAGGATCTTCCAGAGCATGACTGACAGCATATCGAACACCACTTAGTTCTGCCAGTTTTTGTGTTCTAGGTAAAGCTCTTTCTCTGGCACCTGAGTAGCACTGGCCTAGACTGCTCAATTGCAGGGAAAAGGCTATTAGGTAACTGGAATGTTCTACATTAAAAGCCTTAATCAAAAGCAATTCCAGCTTAAAGGAAGAAGTCTGCACCAAAATGACATTTCTGGGAAATTTCTGGTATCTTTTCCATGAGTTTTTTGTGAGCAAAGGTGATACTATCTCCCTGTAACCTTTGTTTTACTCCTACTACCCTAGCTCTCTTTCCAAAGAAGCTGGCCTCTTCCATTCTTTCTCCTTTTCCCAAACTATTCCAGCCTTTCCTTGGCTGACTTTGCCCTAGGGCACCACAACGGCCTACAAATTCCCTCTATCCCACCAGGGCCTCATGGGCAATCTCAGAGCAAAGCCAGTGCAACTACAAGGAACTTCGGATCCATGAATCCTTCAAGAATGGGAAAAACTCAGAATTAGACTTACCTGTGTAGTCTTTTATACACTTTGCTCCAACTTTTATACACTGCTCCAACTTCACTGTTCTGGAAATTCAGCAAGTTCACAACTCCCCCAGGTACTGAAGCTTTGTCTGGAACAAGAAAGGCAGGAAATAAACCTCAGGAAATGAAGCCCTCTCAGTTAGTCAAGTAAAACCTCAACCTTTAAGAGGATGAAGGGCCACTCAAGTTAAAGAAAATTTCTATGCTGTTTTTCAACTTTCACCAAAACTATTTATAGTCAGTCCATGTCTATATAAGAAATCACTACCATTTACAAAAAACTTTCACATGTGTTTTCTCATTGGAGCCTTACGACCTTGAGTATAGCAAGTACTATCTTTAAATGCAGCAGTTCAAGTTCCCAGAGGTTAGGGAACATTTCCTGACCACTCAGCTAGCAGTTATCAAAGATGAAATTAGAGCTCAGCTGTACAATCCCTCATTTCAAACTCCCCTACAGCACAAAACAATATGATGGCTTAAACTTGAATAGCAGTATTTCTTCTTGTACTACACATGCTTTCATAGCCACAAGATGGGGGGAGGTGCCTAAGTGACAGAAACATTGCCACAAGATTTGCCAGACAACCCAGAGTAGAAAATCTAAAAGAAGGCAAGTAACTCCTGTATCATTCTCACATACCTTCCCTTTCTCTTTAACTCATAGTTTTCACTGCTGAGCTTTTCCATTTATTTCTCTTTTCATTTGGAAATAACTTCAAGCTTACAGAAAAGTTATAAAATAATAATATAAAGAATAGCCATATACTTTTTATCCAGATTCATCTACTATTATTATTTAATCCATTTACTTAATCATTAACTTGCTCTCTCCACACACACTCGACTCTTCTTCCCTGAGCCATATGGAGATAACTTCCATACATCATGGTTCTTCATCTCTATGTACTTTAGAAATTATTTCCTAAGAATAAAAATAAGGGCACTCCTTGTTTTTTAATTAAAGAAAACAATTTACATGAAGATTGAGGAGAGAGATGATAGACAGCTACTCTGGACGAGCACGGAGAATTCAAAATTGAACTGCTCTAAGAATAAGGACACTCTTACATAACCACATTGTAGTTATCAATCTTAGTAAATTTAGTGTTGGTTAGTATTTCAATGTACTGCCATATTCAATTAACCTAATAATATTCTTTAAAATGTTTCTTTTTCCTCTAATTAAGCATCCAGTCCAGGGTTGGATATTGCATCTAGCTGCCATTTCTCTTTAGTTTCTTTTAACTTGAACATACAGCATGCTTTTGTCTTTTATAACACTGACATTTTAGAAGAAATAGTCTCTCCCTTTTTAATAGAACACTTCCACTTTGAATTGTCTGCCTTTTACCCAGGTAATTCCTGATGCTTATAGATCAGGTTATGAATTCTCAGCCAGAAAACTACAGAAGTGATGTAGTTCTCTGAGTATCACATCTAAAGACATCTAAAAATCTATTTTGATACCAGCCAAAGTACTGTCTAATTTATCCAATAAAACATTTCTACATTTTTCCTTGCCACAAGTAATCTGTGGGGAGACACTTTGAGACAATACAAATATCTTGTCCCACATCAAGATTTCCGCCTAGATTTAGCATCCATTAGCACTTGTCTGCCTGATTTAAACTTTATTTTTATGATGGGTACAATATACTGACTTCACTTCCTCCACATTACTATTCATTACTCGATATTCTACATTATTTGTCCATCTCTTTAGAATCAGTACAAATATATGAAATTTGGCTTTTTCAATGATTTATAATTTATCCCTATAGTTAATTATTCTGGTACTCAAACTCTCTTAGACATAAACAGTTTCAAGCTGGCATCTGTATCTTTATGACATATTCTATTTTGGAGGAGTCCTCATTTTTTTTTTATTTCCTTACTTTTATTTTCTTACTTTCTGACATTACCAAAAATAATGTGCTGGGCTCATCACTTACCCACCTTGTCTCCATCTTAGATACAATCACTTCTCCAAAAAGTCCTGGTTTCTTTCAGTGAAAAACAGTGAAGAGACTCAGATCTAGTATAACACTATTTTAAGTCACTATTTTTGTTGATTTACTCTCATTTTGAAGGTGGGTCACATTGTTCTGATTCTTTGCATGTTCTTCTACTCTAAAGCAGACAATTAGCAGATGTTTGGTTTGGTGCTGGCGGCAGCTGAATTACTGATGTAGCTTCTTGATCCTGCCAGGCTTGGATACATACGTGGTCAAAACAGGTCTGTTTCAGGTATGTCCTTAGTGCAAGCTTATAGCCGTCCTCTACGGTAGGGTCCTCACTCATAGGATGTGGCCCTTCCAATGCCTCAACAGAATGGCTAAGGTGTACCCCTCCTAGTAACAAACAACCCCTGGCATCGCCACTCTGTGCTTAGCCTGGTAGCAGCTCTCTGCTAGGCATCGGCCAGTGTAGGTCCCGCCCCTTCAGGAGCGCCCTTGTCTTCATTAGCCAGCTGTACAAATTCCAGCCTCATCAGCAACCCTGAACACCAAGATCTGCGTCCTCAGTGCAGAGACCTTGAGCTCTGGTAGGACTCATCTCTCTGTGCCTTGGCAGGAAAAGCCAAGCAAGTGAAAGTCCCCCTCATGTGATTCTCTTCTCTCAGCAACAATGATCACGGTCCTGGCTGCCTGTTGCCCACTGCCAGTGGCTGCATAGATGGATGGCCTATCTTTCAGCTACTGACTATAGAGGGCAAAACCCGCTACCAGTCACCTTTCAACACAGGCTATACTGGGAAGGGTAAAGAATCATTCTTTCAGCATATAATAATGCTAGTGACTTAAGTATTTCAAAAAAACTCACTTTCTAACAATCTATTTCTTAGAAACGTATGTGGCTTTTACTGTACACTGCAGCATCAAAAATACACTCTAGCGGTGAAAAGCAACTCCACAAAGATGTGAGGGGAGAGCCTCTCTTCCCAGAAAGGTGACACTTCAGATAGCCAGCTGTCACCCACACTGCTGTCATTCACACTTGCATTTACATTTCCATACTCTGCGTCCAAACAGCCCAGCAAAGCAATACACTTTAACCTGAGCAATCAAAGTTCATTGTTGTTCTTCATTTTTTCTTGTTTATATATGTATTTAAGGATAAAAAGACCTTTTTCATTTGAATCATTTTCTAGTGTTTCCATGTCTATAATTTAGTCACCAGTGAAAAATAATCAGGAAAAAAAAAGGCAGAAAGAAAACTCAAGTCCAGACACAAGGTTAATCAAAAGAAAACTGATAAGAAGAATCACATTTTCATCACGTGTTGTGAGAAAGGAGGGTTTTGTAATAACCGAAAATGCAGAGAAAGTCTTCCCCTGCACAGGCCCTAGATTTGCACCCACAACATAGATACACGGACACAGTGTTCTGACAGTGGACAGACAGACTCTTGCTACCTTTTTGTTGGCAGAAGAGCTCAAAATTGAAATTGGGTCCTTTACATTGGGCTACATCCTTGGCCCCAGACCTATTTATTGATTTACTTATTTACTTACTTATTTTTATTTAGCGAAAGGGTCTCTAAGTCACTAAATTGCCTGATCTGGGCTCAAATTTGCAATCACCCTACCTCAACTTCTCAGAATGCTGGGATCACAGCCATGTGCCACCAACCCTCGTTCTCTGGCTACTTCTTCCACAGATTCTTCTGTGCATTAGACGTCTACACTGTAGCCCATCTAGTTCACTTTCTCAAAAGGATTCACGCACAACAGGCCATACCTTTCTTAGGTTTTACTTCCAACACCCTAGAATTTAAAAGTATACATCTGATGGAAGAACAGTGTTGGCCTGTCCTTTGGCCCACCCTGTCCTTTTGTCCCTTGTCCTGGCATTCTACATCCTATAGGGACTCTTAGAACAGTCTTCTTAAAGGCCTTGGCATCTTCCATGGTCCTGTGGAATTCTGTTTCCACAAGTCAGCACAGCACAAATTTATCTGTGGTTCCCTGTGCCAGGAACTCGGTGGGCTCAAATAAGACTTCCAGGATATGTTCCTTGACCTCTGCTTTTCCATTTCCTTCCCCACACTTCATGCTCCATCACTTGTGAAAACCCAACGGGCATTTTGTGGCCACACCCTTTCTCATAAAAGGCCTTTTTTACCTTTTTTCCTCTGGGCTAACTCACTGGAGCCTGACAACCCCTTAAAAGTTTTCCATGATCACTACCTGAAGTTGGGCCAGTGCCTCACCTCAACATGCTCATAACACCTGTGCTCACCTTTACACTAACCACTGCTGAGCACTTTTAATTCATTCAGGACAGGCCATAATTCATATGCCTTTCTGCTGGGCAGCTCTGAACCACAGGAGATACATGCATGACTGTCCCATATATACTGTACTTTTTCAATTCTCACAATAATCATTATTTATTATCCCTGCTTTACAGATGAAAAATTGAAACAGAAAATGGAACTTGCCCTAGTTACCCAGCTTGTAACTAGCAGAGCAGGGATTCAACTCCACGCTGTCCAGTTTCAAGAGTCTTAGGCTCGTAGCCACTTAATACACCATCTCTCCCCCAGACTTGTCCACTAAAAATGAGCATGAGGCCAGACTATGGAAAAGGCCAGCCCAGCAGAACATAAATTAAGAGCAGAGATCATTGGTGAGCTGTGCTATCTTGACACATAACAGGAACAACTGAGTCTTTGAAGTGCAGTATATAAGCATACTGTAACAATCCAGACTAAAAGTCATCTAGAAAACACTTGTGTTTGTCACTCTGGAGGGCCGTCTTCTCCATTATTTCACACATGGTGAAAGAAAAGAGGTGGGCTAAGAACCTGGGCTTGGGAGTTGGACATGCGTGGGGTTTCAATCAGTTTGTCCTATGACAGCCTTGAGCAAAACACTTGACCTCTCTCTGTGATTCAGTGCCTTCATAGTTAGAATTGCATGACATAACATATGTGAACAGCTTAGTTTCCTGGCATTAAGCACTAAATAAAATAAAAATAGTAAATAATTGTTACTATTTTGCTTAAAGATTCATCTTAAGCCATATGAGAAAACAGCAAGTAGAGAGTACTTGTCTGGGAACCAAGAAAGATGCAATCTATAGGATTTGAAATGAAATGTGGATTCAGTGAAATATCATTACACATGTACCATTATAACTCAAGAAGTATGATAAGTCTGTTTCAAGATGGTGCAGAATAAGAAAATCCTTGGGTTTTGTTTATTGTTGTTGTTGTTATTGTTTCGTTTTGTCTTGTTTTTTGAGACAGGGCCTCACTACATAGTTCAGACTGACCTTGAACTCACTATATAGCCCAGGCTGGCCTTGAACTTGTGGCAATCCTTCTGCCTCAGCCTCCTGAGTGCTGGGATTGCCAGTGTGCACCATCACAGCCAGCTAGAAAGTCCTTCTTTTAAAAGAAAAGAGTTGTTGTTACATAGCAAGGGCATACTCTGTCCTTAGTCCTGCAACAGGTACTTTATAGATGCTATTCAATCATCAAAACTACTTGGGCTCATCACTTTACAGATGAGGATTCTGAGCAAGTCCAGACCTGACTGATGGCTCCAGATCTCACCACAGAGAAGCAGCAGAGACCGTTGCTTTTTAAGATTTACTCAGACTCACCAGTGAGGTCATCAGGGACATCAGCACAGGGGCAAGCACAGCTGTTCCACAAAGCATTTCCTTGGCACCAGTCAGAATTGCACTGGGCAACGTCTGGTATCAACCATCGATGCAACCGTATGATATATACTGCGCTGCTCTGAAGCCCAAATCAAAACCAATGTGACATACTATTACAAATCTCATCCTACTATTCACTTTGGTCACAACGCCCCATTGAGAATCTTTAACACAAGTGACCAAATCACCTGTTATTCGTGCTTTACTACATGTCACCTTGTCCTCAAGAAAAAAAGGCAGCAGCAGAGAAAGTTCACTGTAAATTCTACAATTTGAATCTGATGCTAATACTTCCAGGATATAAATAGCACCCCAGAGAAAACAGTCTGTGTTTTGCTTTCCACTGTATTCTTAACATAGTACATAGCCAGGAATGCTGCAGCCTGCAACGTGAGAAGATGGTCACACCCAGCCACAGTACCGGAAGGCAGGGGAGAAAGGATGTGGAGGGCACCTGAGCATTTACTTACCCCATTCAGGGAGGCTCCATGCCTAACTGCTCTTTGGAACTTAATAGTCACAGAAACATGCGATCACAGGAAGTTAACTTGTCTGAATTATTTTATATGTGTGTGGTTTCTAATTTTTTATTTACCTGTTTATTTGCTTATTTATCAAAATGAGCACATACTACATTCTGGGGTTGAAAGTCTCCCAATTCCCTCTGACTGTTCAAAATATTTTCCAATCCTCTGAAATACTTAATGGCCTAAAAAAATGCCTTCAATCCATTATTTCAGAAATCTGAATCATGTCTGCGAAAAACACTGCTAACACTGTGCTTGATACGGTAGAACAAGGCTGTGCCAACCAGTTTAATGGAGAGGCAAACCATAAACAAATAATTACGATACCATGCAATTAGAGCTTTCAGCAAAGTAGAACCCAGTGGAGGAGGGTGTAAAGGAGGAAATGACTAATCCCGCTTACGTTGCCACTCAGTGACAAAGGCATTTTCCTTCTCCAATGTCCTTTGCAACTTCCTCATCTAATTCTCACTATTTTATTTAATTGATGAAGCATTACGGTCCATTTCTATACCAAATACTGTACTCAATGATGATCTCAAAGTGCATGTTGCTTTAACATACACTAGTTACAGAAGAAGTTTTCACATTAATGATCAGCCACACTGTAACACATACCTTGAGTATTTACCTGAGGATTATCAGAATTCTTTGGCCTAGAGTTTCTTCCAAAATCTCTAGCCTTTTTACAGACAATCAAAAATGATGTGATTTTCTATCTAAAAATCTTAAAGACAAAGCCAAATCAATGGTTCTTCTAAAGTTGTGACACCATAGTTAGCTGTTTTGTGTTCCTGAATTTTAATTTAATAACAATTTTCATCTTCAAGAAATGCTTAAGACAACACAACAGTAAAGACCACCTATAAGCAACTTAATAAGACCACTTCAAGAAACTTAAAATAATCAAGTTGTAAAATGAAAGAATTAATTTTCCAATAAAATTAAAATTATTTCTAAGTCAAGTATGGTAGTGCAAGCCTGTAATTCCAGCACTCTGGGAGGCTGAGGCAGAAGGATCACAAGTGTAAGCCCAACCTATGCAACTTTGTGACTCAGCAAGGCCCTGTCTCAAAATAAAAAATTAAAAAAGAGCTGAAGTAGAGTACCTCAATGCAAAGCTGTGGGTTCAACCTCCAGTAGTAAAAAAAGAAAAATAAATACATAATTTCTAAATTTCTCATAGGACAGAGAGGGAAATGGGGCGGGCAACTCAGTTCTAATCAAAGTACAAAATGGCTTTTCCCTCTAAATATTCAAAAAGGTAATCTTTTTTTAACAATAGTTTGTACAATACACACAAATGCAGCTGTCACGTGGTTTCTTATACTCTTACTAAGAAGCTATGAATATATTAAAGTGCATCAAGGAAAAGGATATTAAAAAGATCACTGAAGTCATAGGTTTTCTCAAATTTCAACACTATTCAGAAAGCTATTGTTTCACTTGGCTGGAGCAGGCACTACTTTCATGTCACCTCTAGACTGTAATCTCAGATTTGTTATCAGTGAAGTTCGTGTTATCACCTACCTAACCCAAAGGGGAAGAGTCACGCCAGGGTGTTCATAAGTTCACTTTGTATTTTAAAAAGAACATATATAGACTACCTTTTTGCACCTTAGGCTCTTTACTCAACCTTTACTTTTCTTAATAGTAACAAGCTATTTTATTCGTTTGGGGAGGTGCCACACTCTGTGCATACATATTTTCATTACAAAATGCTTATCATTATATTCCAAGTGGATCTGACTCTTTTCTAAGTAATTTAGAGCATAAAGTTATATCTTCGTACTCAACTGATTGAAACTCACTGGATTTGGTACTCTACATTTTGATGCAAAAACTTTGTCCTGTTTCTGGTCACTTATCTGGTACTTGAGGTACACCTACAATATGTTGGTGTCAATTGCCTCATGATGCACGACCCTTACCAGCCAAAACAATTTGCTTGGTACTAATCAATGTTGTATCCACCGTGCCTCCCAGGAGCAATTAAGGACAAGTACCAAGGTACCACTGCACTTACTGTTCAATAAAAAAGGTGCACGTGTTTGTTAGACAAACATCCTCAAGTAAGTACTCTCTGTAGGTCTGTGAGGATGGTTAACGCTGATAGGGGTAAGTGCTAGCCACTCAGTACATGTGTAACCACAGTTTCCTCAAATCCCCACAGTGTCATTCAAACTAGAGTTTGCCTAGCTCCAAAGCTCTTCAGCTGCTACTCCACTACCTGACCTATAAGGGGTTTCATCCTATCCAACGGTTTGACTTTTAGGGGAGATCAAATACAGCCCAGTCCTTTATTTTCAGACTGGGTCTCATTAAGAGGCTTAGGCTGGCCTCAAACTTGAAATCCTCTTGTCTTAGTCTACCATGTAGTTGGGATTACAGGAAAGCACCACCACTGGCTTGGTTAACTTCTTTCTCAAGTCTCTGGCTGCCACAAAAGACCCTCCACAAATACCCACTGCTTGAGTGTGTTTTTGAGAGTGTCCTACCTATAACAATCTAATCAGACCCTCTTATAGAGCTTTTGGGATATGCTAGATATGCTTAGCCCTAGCAACAGCATGACAAGCAGGTGGTATTCTACACCTCTGATGGGTTAAGCATCCAACTTGTAAGTGATAGAGGCAGGATTACAATCCAAATCCTGAGACCAAATTCTGGCTCAGGACTGAATCACATTCAACTCAAGTTATTTTTTTATTTTACTTTGGTTTTTTATTATTTTTTAAAACTCTAATAAATGCTGAAGTTGGACATGCATACCTACAATTCCAGTACACAGGAGGCAGAGGCAGGAGGATCACTGAGAGTTCAAGGCCAGCCTGAATCACACAATGAGTTCAAGGTCAGCTTAAACTACATAGTAAGACCCTGTCTCAAAACACAAAAGAGCTAAAAATGAAAAACAGAAAAGGGCTTTGGCTTTTGGGTCATCTCTACTATCTTCCCCAAAATTCATGACCTAGAAGGCAGCCTTCATGTGTTTACCACTAGGAGAGGTAATCTACTGTTTTCCATTGCTACTTGGATCACATTTGGATTTCCTAGACTTACTGTTAACAGTACAATAGACTAACAGTTGATTTTTTTGAGTATATGAGTCACTGATTATTTCAGTTAACTTGTTCACTGAGTACGGTTACTAAGTACCCAGTGCTAAATTAGGTGCTCAGAATCATCAAAGAGACAGCTGAGACAGCTGAGTGAGACAGCCAAGAGCTTCAAGACTGGCGAGGAATACACAATATATCCACATGTAAATTAGACATCAAACACAAGAATCTAAATGATGAGAGAGTAATCTTTATAGAAAGAAACATTGAGCCAACGTATAATCAAAATGGGATATTTTTATATGTACTCCTATTTGGAAGAAACTCCATTCATATAACTTTTCTAAGGACAGAAACACGCAAGTATTAAAATCTCTGAAGCTTTGACAAAGACGATGTCTCTAAGAAATTACTTCATTTTGTGCTTACTTTAAAAAAAATTGTGATGGAATTAGTACAGATGAGGACTAAAGAGCTTTTCCCTTAAGCAAAATTTTGTTGTGGGCTGGGGTTGTAGCTCAGTAGCAGAGTGCTTGCCTAGCATGCTTCTTCATGGGGCCCTGAGTTCCATTTCTAGTATGAGTTTTCTGTTAAAATGAGTTTAATTTTTTATTGTATTTTATTTTTTCAGTACTGGGATGGAATCCAAGGATTCACACATGCTAGGTAAGTGTTCTATCATTAAGCTACATCCCCAGCTCTTTTTATTTTTTGAGACAGCATTTCACTCAATTAGCCAGGCTGACCTTGAATTTGTGATCCTCCTGCCTCAGCCTCCTGAGTAGCTGAGATTACAGGCATATGTTTGTTTGTTCATTTACTCTAATAAATAACAGTATTAGCTCTGATTTTTCAGCTTGTGACTCAAAAGGTACTCATGAATGCTTGGCAGTAGAAGCACAGTTGAAAATGTTATAAAAAGCCAATTAACAAATATGTTTGATAATTACAACAGTTATGTAAGTTTTAAAAAGTGAGAAACAAGATGCCTCTGATCTTTTTTCTCTAACCTTATTGGAATCATCAATTGTTAACATATAATATTTTGCTCTTTTAAGAATCTTTTTAAAGTTTATTATTTTTAAGCAGATACACACATGTGTATACAATTTCCTATCTATAAGGAATACTAATATCGGGTCATTATTTTAAGAGAACATACATATATAAAGAAAACATTAAACTTAAATAGAAAAATCTCATAAAAACCACGCGCAGTGGTACATGCCTGTAATCCCAGCACTCAGGAGGCTGAGGCAAGAGGATCTCTGCAAATTTGAGGCCAGCCTGGGGTACAAAGTGAGTTCAAGGCCAGCCTGAACTGCCCAGAGAGCCCGGTCTAGAAAAAAAAGAAAAGAAAAGAAAAGAAAAGAAAAGAAAAGAAAAGAAAAGAAAAGAAGGGAGGGGATCTCATAAATTATATATATTTAAATATAATTAAATAAAATAGAAATGCTTAAAAACAAAAAAAGGAGGGCCAGAGTGTAACTCAGTGTGGAATGTTTTTCTCGCAGATGTGAGAGCCTGGGTTCCAGGCCCAGAACTACAAAAAGAAGTTGTATGTATTATAGAAAGACTTCCATGATAAATTTAAAACATTTAAATCAAAAATTTGCCCCCAAGATAGATATAGATATGCATACATATGTTTTTAAGCCCCTAAAAGTGTATATATCCTATGTCTGTGTGCACACATGTAAATATTGCAAAAGGTCTACAAAGACACATCCGATTGATTAAAAAAAAAGTGGCTACCTGTATGGACAGAAAGGGAGTGAAAGAAAAGACAACCATGGGGAGCTTTATCAGTAACACTTAATTTTTTATGAAATGTATTTATCTATCATCTGCATAACTGCAAAGAACTTAAAATACACTCCTTAACATATTAAGAAAGGCTTACTAAATGGACATGTAAATGAATGTGGATTCAATGCCATCTAATATTCAAACAAATGTAAACTGAACCAATGCAATATTTTTCCTATTAAATTAGCACTTAACACATTCAATGTTAACAACAATAAAATGAAATAACCACTTCCACAGAGAATCAGTGCAATTTATCATTATCCATCAAGAATCTGAAAATGTTCATACTGCTTGGCCAGTTTCAGTTTGCATCTATTTGAAGAAAGTATTCAGAAATGAGGTCAAAATTTCACATATCAAATTTGCACTACTAAAATGCAAAATTACCTAATTGTTCAATGCAGAAATGGAGTACGAAATTGTGAGATATCCATAAGGTGGGATAATATGCAGCCATTAAAATTATTTTCATGCAAAAATGCTTAAGATATAATATAAAATGAGGAAAGTGGGATATAAAAATATTATTAGAAGCATAAAATACATAAATATATACATATAGAAAAAGAACAGGCAAAAGATACCAAGCAAGCTGGCAAAATGACAGTCATGTTTTCATGTCTTTCTTATTTACTTCTGTATCCACAGCAACTAGAATAGTTTTCATTTAATAATAGGCAAGCAGATATTGCTGAATAAACAATATTCTCTATTGAAAACAAATGTCATTTAAAAAGTGTCAAAAGTCTGTAAGAAGGGGGATATTCTGGAGCACCACTGTAAGTGAAGACACTTGTTGGAAAGAGTTTGTCCCATCTGTTGGCAAAAAGATCACTTGGAAGGAATGATTTTCCTGTTGTTTTCAATCCTTTTACCATTGTGAGTGTGGATGTGACCTTAAAGTTAGTTTCTATGAAATTATGAGCGTTCTTGCTATCACTAATCCTTGCTCAAACATTCAACAAAAATATCTGGAGTCCTAGATTCCATGAATAACTATTCATGAGCTCAATAGATCTCTTCCCCTTTCTAGGCAGAAGGAGATGATTGGACAAATTAAATGTTAATACCATCTGTAAAATTAAATGAGCCTACAATCTATTCTCATCAGACAGAAAATACAAAGATTACCAATTACTATGATTTATCTTATTTACCCATATTTGTGACTAGAACCAAATCAGTGTGTAACCAAAGGCATGAAGTAGCATCAAAAAGTTTAATTTGTTATCTGGAATTACTTGAAGATGATGTGTTGAGCTTTGTTTTACTGAGATCTTTGGGAGAAGTTTTAGCTAAAACTACTTTTCATGGATCATTTAATTCCTTTCTGAGATGGGTCTCATTTGATGAAAACTGGTCAATTTCACTCCTGCAGAACTCAATGAAGCTTACCTTTTCACCCCTGGCTAACAGCTTGTTCTTGGACCTCTTTCTCTCACCAGGTCCCAAGGAAGGTTTTTTTTGGTAAAGGGATCAAACTCATGACCTCATGCTTGCCAGGCAGGTGCTTATGCCTGCTGAGCTAAATCCCCAGCCCCTTGAGGGAGCTTTCAGAGATGAAGGTGGAGGCTGCAGAGCAGAAAGAAGAAAGCCTACATCCCTAAGCAGAACCTGACTGAGGAATCTGATCACCTCTCAGGGCCTGGCTTTGTTCGAAGTGAATCACCAATGCTGTTGTTTAAGTCAACAAAAGATGTGCTGTCTTCAGATTTCTTATCCACGCTTCTATGGATGTTCTGCACTTACAACACTTGTATGGATTTTCCACACTTACAGACTGGCCACATCTTTATGAGATTAGCATTCTTGTACTAATTGGTATGGTTTGGTTTGGTTTGGTTTGGTGGTTAATCAGAAGCCCAAACAATTTTATTGGAAATATTTCTCCCTAACATCACCTTTCTACATGTCTAGTATCAAGTTTGGAGACCCACAGTGGAGTTTAAGAAATCAAGTCCTACCTGGTTAAAGAGAGTTGCTTCTGTACAACTTCTGTGCAGCCACAACAGAATCACAGCAGCCAAAAAGGGTGACCCTGAACACCCTAGCTCCCCACCTGGGCTCCTCCTCTGAGTGTCCAGAAGGCCTAGGCACACTGATGACACTGGGTCTCCAGGCCTGCGGTGGGCTCACAACCACTCTGTTCCCCAGGACTCCTCCTTCTTGCATGTGAGAGCAGATGGCCAGCAGCCAAATCTGGCAGCCAGAGACCCTTGGTACAGAGTAGGATACAGGCTGCCTTGCCCTGTTCTTTCCAAGAGAAAATGGGTTGGAAATCCCAAACATCCACTGTTTCATTAATGATACTTTTAGAGGCAGTACATGTTATATAGCAATATATATTCACTGAAGAAAATCTAAAGAGAGAAGGCACTAGCATTTTTATGTATTTCTTTCTAAGCTTTGTCATTTGAGATTTTTTTTTAACAAACAGAATCGTAGCCCATATCTATTCTCATAGGTTGCTGATCACTAAGCTAAGACATTCCTCTTACTATACTGTACATATCTAGGCTCATTTTCATGTGGGTGAAAAGGTCTCTTATAATATCATTTCAGCTAGAATGAAGATCTTACAAACAAAGGTTACCTTCTACTCGCATATGAATACACTCATCTTTGCCCAAAGAACAAAAATTCTTATGTAAAAATGATTTTTCATTTTTTAAAAAATAATTTTCACATTTTGAGACAGGCTCTTGCTATGGAGTTCAGGCTGGCCTTGAACTCACTATGTAGCTGAGGTTGGTCTTGAACTTGCAGCAAACCTCTTGCCTCAGCTGCCCAAATGCTGGGATTCCAGGTATGGGCCACCATACCTGGCCAAAAAAAAAAAAATCATAACTAACTAAATTCAGCAGACTGGTGTTAACCTAAATCCAAAAAATACTTTTAAGGCAAAACTTCCTGAGCCTTAATGTAGACATAAAGACCTGTCTCCTTTCACAGACATGCCCCACCCTACATCTTATGTGTTTTCCCCATGGAGCTGTCTTATAAGCTTAATGTTCCACAGAGCACATGCCCAGAAATGCAATTGCAACTCCTTCCTCAGAGAAAGACCTAAATTCTAAATGAGCTGATTCACTGATGCACAGCTCTACCATTTCATGGATGAGGCCTTGGACTGCAAACTCTTCTGAAAGGTGGAGGTATTATCTGAGATGCTCTCACAACTCTTATTCAGCCTCTTTCTGAGCAAGAAAGGCCTAGGATTAGTGGTTGTTCCCAGCAGCATACAATGAGAGACATGAGTAAATATTGCATTAGGGAATTTCCTGGGTTTTCAAACTAAGCAAATGCAGTTAGTAATACTTTGTTGCATGTGTCACTTAACTATGTTTTCACTCTTCCCAAGTTCTTTTCCCACTCCTATTATCCTTATAATCAAAGCACTCACTTCCTTGTGTTAAGGATCAACTAACTGAGAAGGGGATGTGAGGGATTAACAATAGCTCCTCAGAACTAACAGGGATGTTTAAAGTATTTAGATTTAACATTATTTTGATATAAAAGGATTAGATTTATCAAGAGTATTTAAAGTAAGAAACTGACAAGGCATCTTTTACCACATTAGATTAAGTTTTATTTACTGCATTAAATAGGTGAATTACAAAATAATTACATATACTCATGCAGAACACTGAATTAAATCCTAAGGAAAATACTACCTGAAATTCTACCAAAAATAAGCCAAGTGAACAATTCGATTAATGCCTTTAACTCTCCTTCCCATGTTCCCGTGGTTTCTTTATTGAAATGTTCATCTCATATGTTTTATTTACAGCATATTTTTTCATACATTTTTGTCTTATGACAATGCTCTTGTACAACATCACTGTTATGGTTACAAAATATTCAATTACACAGACAAATTATGATATATCTGGGGAGCCAACTGGGTTGCTTCTAATGTTTAATTCAAATAGTGCTCATAGTGCATCCTCAGACCTAACCCTCTGAATATGTTTCTAAGCATTTCCTTGGAAATTATTCCTAGAAATAAGTTCACGAGTCAGAGTCAATACGCTGCCTCACATTTGGTCACAAGATACCTCTTAGGGAAAAAAAAAACCACTGGTCATGTCAGCATTTGCATTTCTCTCAATCTACCTTGGCTGAATTTTACTACTGCCTTTGCTGTTTGTTGAATTACTTAGGTTTTCAAAATACTCAAATTCTATAGACATTGTTTGTTCAGCAAGCTGTATGGCTTGATATAACATCTAAATCCTTTCTTGTTCCTCAATTTTTATCTGTCTTGTCTCCAACTGAATGACAAATGAATTAACAAATATCCCTGAGCTTTCTACTGACCCTGTTTAATCCTTAGTTCAAACCTTTTTCTCCCCACACAGTTTTCTGGTCCCTGAGCAAAGTGACTTTCTCCAAAAGGTTTGGGAGTTTAGAACATGTGCCTGCAAAATGCAAACCCACCTACACTAGAGGCAATTACCCAAAATGGTATATGTAGTAAAACATGGGGGTTCCTGGTCTGCACCCTATTTTGTGATGCAAACGCCAATTCGGTATCAACCTGTTTATCTCTGCAGAACCACTGTATCAGTGGAACAACATGTTGTGGCATTTTTTAAAACATAAGCTGTTTCCTGATAGGACTATAACAAGTCAAGATGATTCCCTCATTCATAACTGATGTCTAAATTTCACCACTGGGAAGGTTGAAGCTGGAAGATATAGTCCAAGAGAAGTGATACCATCACTGTCAGAGTACAAAAGTCATCCAGAATGATAATTTTACCCATTTGTTTATTTTCCTTGCATATAAGCCTTGTGTCATATCTAATAAGCCATACAGTTTATGTATTAAACACCTTGTCTTTTATGAAAGAGGTACTGGACAAGACACAGACAAACCTTAAGAGTTCCAGTGTTTCTCACTGGAGGTACCATGAGCATTCTGGACCAGACAATCCTTCATTCTGTAGGTCTTTCACAAAAAAATGGAGGAGACTTAGTGTCCCACATCATCAGGGCATTAAATGCTAACGTACACAACCCTATCATCATCATGCCCATCACAAATGTCCCCATACATTTCCAAGCACCAGAAGAGAGGGGTGACACCACCCCGAATGAGAACCTCCATTTATATTTGATGAGATGGATCTAACATCCAATAAATGATAGAAAACAGTAATAATCTTGAGGTGAAACTGTAGGGTGGGTGCAAGCTTTAAGAACATAAAGGGATCAAAGAAGATCTAAAGGAACAGAGCAAGCTCTGCTATGAGTAGGAGATGGAAACTTGTGAGCTTCCTCAGAAGTCAAGTCCAGAGTTAAGAGTCAGCAATGAAATGCTTTCTCATGCATATCCAGCATTTTCCCTGTTTTCAGCTAATTTGAGCTACTACAAAGCACTGAACTCAATGAGTAGCACATCCTACACATTTGGTGATGTTAACCATTAAAACACTATTATTCGTCCTGCCCTTCTGTTCAGAGCATACCTTATCCCTGCATCCTGGGCCTGAGGGAAGTCCTGGTGAGGGCTAAGGGCACTGCCAGCCTCCCCTGCAGGGTTCTTCAGAGAACTCAACCACAGGCTCACCATCCATTGTTGATCCAAGGAGATCACATCCTTGCCTAGTTCCTTTCTGGCTGTGTCAGTCATGGTGAAAGGGTTTTTTCTCTGAAGGACAGTGTGCTTAAAGTCTCAGAGAACAGTGCTCCTTTGTTGATTCTCTATGTTCCAGTTAAAAAGGTCACAGACTGTTTCAACTTTAGCCACAATCAATATTATCACCTTTTATTGTACAATGCTGAAGTGATAGGTTCTCTGATGATGCCTTTGTACTTAGGTGAGAACGAAAAGGTCACTGGAGTGAGTCACCTTAATAAATCCTGCTTAACATGTATTAGCAACCACTATATTATATACTACGTAGTATATGGGGCCTAGTTCTCAAACCTCTGGAGCTTATTTAAAATGCAAAGTAATAACTGCAAAATTAGAATTTCTAGCCCTGAAAGTCTGAGTCAGTAAGCTGTGAAAGCAAGAAATTAAAAATTAAATACCACCAGATACTCCTACTACAGGTGATGCATATGTGCACAGAATAATAATAAACTAAAAGCTGCATCTTCTTGGCAATTTATATTTTATCTCCTTAAAATGGATTCCGCAAGAGTAAAATATACAAGTAAATGTCAAGTGGATAAAAGAAATCAATTTAATACTGAAAGAAAATTAGAACACCTGATGCAAAAGGCTCAGATGTACATATGGTAAACCTATGCCATTAAGACTTGTATTTACCTATATATAAAACCTTATACCTTTATGTATAAGATATATATACCTTTATATATAAAACCTTCATATCTTATATAAAATATAATGTTTTAGTCTCTATAGAAAAGACTGATGATGAGATGATTATAGCAAACCATAAGTTTGTAATTACATACAGTATATTTAGAAAACCTTTACTTATTTTTAATACTTTGCCCTTATAAAATTATTTTTATTGGTGGTACTGTGGATTGAACTTAGGGCCTTCACAATGAACTTCATCCCTAACTCTTTTTATTTTTTTTTACTTTTTATTTTGAGACAGGGTCTCACTAAATCACCATGTTGCCCAGGTTAGGCTCAAACCTCTGACCTTGCTGCCTCAGCCTCCCAGAGTGCGGGGATTACAAGCAAAGTGCTACCACCACAGGTTAAGAAACACTATCTTACCATATGATAACTTGTATCAGATTGGCAAAAATCTAAGACATGAAGAGTTTAAAGAACACATCTAAAGGTTAATATAAGAACTTAAAATTCCAGAAGTCTATGCTTTTTCCTCCTAGATTAGAAGGGCAAATAGATTTCAAACCAATGCCAATTCCAATAATCCAGTTTACCAGGAAGACTGCCTAGAAAACAACTCTAAGAAAGCCCAGAGGAAAGACACAGAAGCAGACAGGCCATGGCATCTATGCCACACAAATGATAGATAGGCCACCTCTCAGAATATTTAGCAGCACTCAAAATATTCACAAATATCATTACTTCATTCCTTCACTCAACAAATGACTGTCTACTACATGGCAGACAGAAAGATACCAAACAGAGTGAAGAGTGGCGTGACGCAGTCAGGTGGTTTCCAACGCATGGCCTTACTTGACAAAATGGGCTTTAAGGCAGAACTGAAGACTATTCATCAACAAATTCTGAAAGGGGGAAGTGAATGCACTTTACGGAACCAAAACCGAGCTGCCCCACTGCTGAGTCACAGAGAGGGTGAAGGGAGTGGGGCTGAGTAGGCAGCCACCAGCTCATATGAGACTCTGAGGCTGTGAAAGTATGATTCCAATTTAAGGTGGTGGGAAGTTGGTTTCCCAGCAGGAAAAACACATGTTGAAGGTCTATTTGTATTTTGTTTGAGGTTTGCGGGGATATGGGTATATAACCAGATCTGTACTTCATAGAAACAGTAGAAATGAGTCACGATGAATATGTCCAGCATTTGACTGCAGTCACCCTGTCAACCAGACTAGGGAGGTGATAGGGGGCTGATGAGGAATGTGTGGATTTAAATTACTTTCTGGAGGCAGAATCAACAAGAGATTTGGTTAAGAAAAGAATATAGAACAATGCAGAACAGGTGGAAGCCAAGACAGCTCTGATTCAAGTGCTCGGGACACATTCAGGGCACTGGAAACTATGAGGACCAATCAGAGTTGGAGACCTTAGGAAAGAACTGACTAGAAAATATGATGCTTTCAGACACAGAAAATGATAAATCAAAAATACTTTATCTTCTGTTTTCCAATTAACTTGTGTAATAGTTTTGCTACTACACATTAAGACAATCCAATAGAGATGCTATCTTGTAAGTCTCTGATTTTCTAAATTTCAGCACTTACATTTTTTTCTCTCTCACATAACTTAATTCAGACAACCATGAAAGTCCTACTAATGAAAATATTTCATAAGATCACTGCAGTTTCCTGCCTCCTGAAATACGGTATATCAACACAATTTCACCTTTCATTAAAGGTTTAATATTTTAATGTACCTTAAGATTCTTAGGCAGGGCATCCAGAGCTCTGGCTAAATGAAGACCTTAAAACCCTCTCCCCAGGTCCCTTCACAGTATAAACAGTGAATGCTTGCTCAGCTTGCTTTGTCACTGTGCTATACTAAAGTACACAGACAGCTGTTGTAAAATGGGCAAGACAAGACCAAGGATAGGGCCAAGATCCTTGAAAATAGAATAAAGATGATAGGCCCTGGCTGAGCCACCCACACTAGGAGATGTTTTGGGAAATAAAAGGGCTTTGTTTCAAATCTTCAAGAGAGCCAGGATGGAACCTTTAGAAGTCACAACTAGAACCAAACTATCATGCTCATCTACCTACAAAAAGAACTTTCATTCCTGATCTCCTAAGAGTAAGGCATAAGAATGCCTGGAAATTATTTCTACTTGGAGGAGTTTCTGGTTCTTTTCTGTTAGCAGGTTTTAATGGGATAAGATCAAGATCCTGATGCTGAGAGATAAACAGGTTGTGTGTCCCACAACTTTGCCTAAATCTCTGTGGCAGGAACCAATACCTCTTCCTATTAAAATTCTCTTGCCACCACCACTACTGTCAGGTTTTCAACACACATCTTTGAAGTTTCAGCATCCAAGTCAGACTTTATTATGGGAAAGAAAGCTGATTTCCACTTTTCATTCTTCAAAGACTTACATGGCATAAAGGGGAGGTGTGTAAACAAAAATTTCCAGGTTCTGTGTCTTGAAGCATGAAGTTCTTTTATGACTCTCTCTAAAAATATTTTTTAAAATTCAGATATTTCATGAATGTGTATATTTACAAATCACTGCTTTGAAGGGCTTCCCCTCATTTAAGCTTTAGACATTTTTTTTAAAGAACCAATTATGAGATCTCTTACATAAATGAAAGAAAAACTAGTGTCTGTGATACCACCAATCTGGGTTTAAAGCAAAAAATATGTATACAGTCCATAAAAAAGTAATTAAGAAAGTTAGAATTTATGAATAACATGAGTCAAAGTAAAAGCATTAAAAATAAAAAGTAAAAGGTCATAAAGAATAGTTTGCAGAAAAAATAGAGAAGATATACATATATAATTTATATATTTTAATAAAATATAAAAGCCATATTGCTTGTGAAATATTATATACTATATATCACAATGGTAGACTATCTATTACTTAGAAAGTCCAAATTTTTTTATTTTCGTTTTTTGACAACCTGTCATGGATGTTTTTCTGGTTATATAATGTAAATGCCAAGTACAAAAAAAAAAAAAAAAAGGAAAGTTTTCTGTATTCTCCTAACTTGTTTTGTTTTTAAACATACATTTACCTTCTTCTCAAACTAAGAACATCCTATCACTGTTCAGATTTGGACATACATAAACACACACACAGAGTATCAACATGATCATCATTGGCTCAATTTTAACAAATCATATTAGATATTTATAACTGATCTGCTACAATTCAGACCATTAAGGAAAAAGTAAACCAACTATCTTGGAGACCAAATACAGTACTGACTTTTTGCAAAGTAGTAAAATGTCAAGAAAAATTTAGATTTTTCCATTATAACATGCTCGGCTGAGCAAAAAATAAAATGAGTCTGCAACAAGGCTGGTGACTCTACTTATGAATGCCTGTAAAGGATGTGGCTGCTTTTCCCTGCACTTGGAATTCTGGAAGGGAAGAGGAGAGCAGGCATAGAAGGCAGAGCACTTCAACATGTTCACATAGCAGATTTGGAAGTTGCCCTTTAAGCAAGTCAATTCAAAAGCTAAGGCCAGTGAATAGACATGTTATGTATAAACATGTATAAACATACACACAACAATTAAATGTTAACATATGCATATAGCTAGTTGTAAAATACCATCAGAGGAAGGATTTGAGTTAAAAAAAAAAAAAAGCTTCACCCAGGAGGCCTCAGTCAGTGGGATCATCAGCTGCACTTCCCTTCTTCACCCCTGAGACCTCAGCCAGCAGGATCATCACCTGCACCATCCCCTTCATCCCAGAGACCTCAGCAGCCCAGGGACTATCAGCAACCCCTCTTATCACCTGCAGAACCCTGGTGGACTAGTAGAAACCTCAGTAACCCCTCACCCACACAGAGGACCTCAGGCGGCCTGCAACAGAGTAGTGAGTTTCCTCCTCAAATAGGGAACCTCAGTGGGGAAACAGGAACAGCAGTGAACCCTCCCCTCCAGCTGTAGGACCTTGGTGAGCCCAGCAAGAGTGTGGGTGAGTCCTTCTCCAATATAGACAACATGGGATAGGTTGAGGAGAGCGCCAGTGAGGTCTCCCCCATCCCAGAGGAACTTGAAAAAGCCTAGGAGACCCCCAGTGACACAGTAGGTTCCCAGCTGAAGCACACACTATAGCTAGGTAGATCTGGTGGCCTGAATAGCCTAAAGCCGCAGAAACAACAGGAGCTAAGGGTTGGCTTACATCAATACTCCTAGGCTAGTCAGCCTAAGAAGAATATAGGTCTCACTGAACAGGCCCTGCAGGAGGAACTCAGGTGACTGGCTGCTCCTCTTCACTGTGGGACCCAGCAATTGGACAAACATCACCAACACAGTAGGACCCTAAGACACAAATGACAATCAGTTGAGACTAGTGGGACTGAAAAGACCAAAATATTAACCCAAGTGGTGAAAATGACAAAACAAAAAAGCAAAATGCTGTCTCAAACATCCAGTCCACCAGGAATAAGTACAGGAGACATCGAAATAGAGGACATTACAAGTCATACACCTGAAATTTCTGAAAAGATAGCACATGAAATAAAGAAACAAATCCATGTGGCTATAGAGGAAATCAGATTAGAAATTATCTCTCAGGTAAAGAAAGACATGACAAACTTAATAAAGGAATTGCTCATCATAGCTAAAGAAGACATAGATAAAAAAGTACAAGAGCATGGGAAAATGATGGAAACCTTGAATGAACAATTTAGGAAAGAAATAGAATGCATGAAACAAATTCAAAGAGATATCCAGGAAATAAAAAATTTCATTGAAAGCTGGCGAAACTATTTGAATGAAGCTGAGGATAGACTTTCGGATCTTGAAGACAGGATCACAGCTAGAAATCATGAAGGGAAAGAACTTTTAAAAATAACAAGGTAGCATGAAATAACAATTCAACAGCTTCAAAATGATGCAAAGAGAATCAATATAAGACTGATAAGCATCAATGAAAATGCAGGAGTCAATACAAATGACATAAAAAACTATTTGTAAAAGTAATAGTAGAAAATTTCCCAAACATGGGGAAAGAATCAGATATGCAGATAAGTGAGGCATATAGAACACCAGTCATCATCAAAATAAATCTACACCCACACTTATAATAATTAAGATCTCAGAATTTCAGCATAAAAACAGAATATTAAAAGCTGTTAGAGAAAAGGCACAACTCACCTATCAAGGAAAGCCCATTAGAATCACAGCAGACTTTTCAGTACAAACCCTCAAGTTAAGACATGCTTGGAGTGAAATATTTCAAGTCCTGAAAGAAAACAACCTTCAACCCAGATTGATGTACTCAGCAAAACTTTCTTTCAAAATAGATGGAGAAATAAGATATGTCCATGACAAAGAACAACTAAAGAAATTCATGTCTACCAAACCAACGCTAGAAAGAATACTGAAAGACATACTAAAGAGAGACAAAAATGACTACAATTCCCAGAACAACAACAGAAAGAAACCACCAGGCAGGGCAAGCAATTAAACAAGGGGGAAAAGCAGGAAACCAACAACAGGCAAATAACACGACAAAGTTAAGCCATACATATCAGTTATATTCAGCAAAGTTAATGACCTCAATTCACCAGTTAAAAGAAATAGGTTGACAGAATGGATCAGGAAACAGTATCCAACAATATGCTGTATACAGGAAACACATCTGACTCAAAAGGAAACACACAGACTAAAAGTCAAAGATGGAAAACACTATTCCATATGACAGGAACCCAGAAAAAAAGCAGGGGTAGCTATTCTGTTTCCAGACAATGTGAACTTCAAACCAAAAGTGATCAAAAGAGATAAAGAAGGTCACTTCATACTTATTAGGGAACAAATTCAAAAGGAAGAGCTAACAATCATAAATATATATGCACCAAATACAGGAGCACCCAACTATGTAAGACAAATACTAATAGACATGAAAAACCAGATAAGCAATAACATGATTGTAACAGGGAACCTTAATACTCCATTGTCACAAAGAGATAGATCAACTAGACAAAAAGTCTGCAAAGAAGTAACAACTGAATCAAACCTGCGAACAAATGGAACTAGCAGACATTTACAAAGTGTTCCACCCAACAACATCAGAATACACATTCTTCTCAGCTGCACATGGGACATTCTCTAAAATAGACCATATATTAGCCTATAGAACATGCTTAAGTAAATGCAAAGGGATTGAAATTATCCCATGTATATTATCTAACCATAGAGCACTGAAATTGGAAATTAATGGCAAAAAAACCCTGCAAAACCTACAAAAACACATGGAAATTAAACAACAATCTCTTGAACAACCAATGGGTGACAGAAGAAATTAATACCTAAAATTCAATGAAAATGAGAGGGAAATATATAGCAATGAATTGCCACATCAGAAAAATAGAATGAGCAAAAATAAACAACCTAGTGCTACACCTCAAGCTTCTAGAAAAAGAAGAGCAAGTCAAGTCCAAAGCTCATAGAAAAGAGGAAATTATAAAGATCAGAGAAGAAATTACACAATTGAGACTAAGAAAACAATACAAAGAATTAATGAATCGAAGAGTCAGTTCTTTGAAAGAATAAATAAAATTCATAAACCTCTAGCCAACCTTATCAAGAAAAAGAAACTCAAATTCATGCAATAAGGAATGAAAAGGGTGAAGTTACTACAGAACCCACGGAAATTCAGAAGATCATGAATACCTACTTTGAAAATCTTTACTCACATAGGATGGAAAACACAGAGGAAACGGACAAATTTCTAGAAACATACAAATTGCCAAAGCTGAACCAAGAAGATATAATAATTTTGAATAACCCAATATCAGCTACTGAAATTGAAAATGTGATTAAAAACACCTACAAAGAAAAACCCAGTTCCTGATGGATTCACAGCTGAATTTTACAAGAAATTTAGAGAAGATTTAACACCAATACTCCTCAAACTTTTCAATGAAATTGAAAGGGAAGCAATTCTCCCTAACTCATTCCTGGAGGCAAGTATTACTCTGATACCAAAACCAGAGAAAGACTCAACCAAAAAGAACTATAGGCCAATCTCCCTAATGAACATCAATGCAAAGATTCTCAATAAAATACTGGCAAATAGAATGCAGCACATCATCAAGAATATTATACATCATGAACAAGTGGGATTTATCCCAGGAATGCAGGGATGGTTTAACATACATAAATCAATAAATGCAAAACACCACATCAAGAGCCAAAGACAAAAATCATATGATCATCTCAATAGACGCAGAAAAGGCTTTTGATAAAGTTCAACACTTGTTCATGATAAAAATTGTACAGAAACTCAGAATGGATGGCATTTACCTCGATCTGATAAAAGCCATCTATGACAAACCAACAGTCAACATTATACTAAACAGACAAAAACTGAAAGCGTTCACTCTAAAAACGAGAACAAGACAAGGGTGTTCACCATCACCACTCCTATTCAATATAGTGCTGGAAACATTAGCCAGCGCAATTAGACAAGACAGACAGACAAAAGGAATAAGGATAGGAAAGGAAGAAGTTAAATTATCACTATTTGCAGATGACATGATACTCTACACAGAAGACCCCAAAAACTCCATCAAAAGACTACTAGAGTTAATAAGCAAATTCATCAGTGTAGTTGGATACAAAGTCAACACTCAAAAATCAATAGCGCTCCTGTACACAAACAACAAACTCACTGAGAGAGAAATCATGAAAATAATACCTTTCATAACAGCAGCCAAAAAAATGAAATACTTAGGAATCAGCCTAACAAAGGATGTAAAAGACGTACACATTGAAAACTACAGTACTCTTAAAAAAGGAGATTGAAGCGGTATCAGAAAATGGAAAGATATCCCTTGCTCTTGGTTACAAAGAACCAACATTGTGAAAATGGCCATACTCCCAAAACTGTTATACAGATTTAATGCAATCCCAATTAAAATACCATTGACATACCTTACAGATCTAGAGAAAACATTCCTAAAATTCATTTGGAAACAGAAGAGACCTAGAATAGCAAAGGCAATCCTGGGCAACAAAATACGGCAGGAGGCATCTCAATCCCTAACTTGGGAAGTTATACTACAAAGCAACAGTGATAAAATCAGCATGGTACTGGCAAAAAAACAGACCTTTGGATCAATGGAACAGATTAGAAGACACAAACATAACTACAAAGACACTCAGCCATCTTATATTTGACAAAGGGACTAAACATGTTCACTGGAACAAAGAAAGCCTCTTTAATAAATGGTACTGGAAAAACTGTCTTTCCACATGCTGAAGACTGAAACGAGACCCATGTCTATTACCATGCACTAAACTAAAGTCAAAATGGATCAAAGATCTAAATATTAAAATAGAAACACTAAATCTACTAGAAGACAAGGTAGGTAGAAATATTGAAGACATAGCGGTAGGCAAAGATTTCATGAACAAAACGCAAACCGCAGGGGAAGTACTTCAAAGAATTAACAACTGGGATCTCATCTCATTAAAAAGTTTTTTCACATCAAAAGAAATCAACAGGGTGAAAAGAAAACCCACAGAATGGGAAAGAATTTTAGCCAGCGGTCCCTCAGCCAAAGGACTTCTACCTAGAACGTATAAAGAATTGAAAAACATCAGGCCCCTCAAATTCAAAGACCCAATCCAAAAATGGGCATCTGAGATGAACACGTACTTCTCAGATGAAGAAATACAAATGGAAAATAAATACATGAAGAAATGTTTGACAGCACTGGTCATTCGAGAAATGCAAATTAAAACAATGCTGAGATTCCATCTCACTCCAGAAAAAATGGCCAAGATCAAGAAATCAACTGATAACAAATGTTGGCAGGGCTATGGGGAAAAAGGAACCCTTCTCCACTGCTGGTGGGAGTGCAGACTGATACAACCACTATGGAAATCAGTATGGAGACTCCTCAAAAAACTAGGATTGGAGGTCCCATTCAACCCAGCCATTCCCCTTTTGGGTTTCTTCCCAAAAGAATTAAAATCAACATACCACAGTGATATATGTGCACCCATGTTTACAGCAGCACAATTTGTAATAGCTGTATCTTGAAAACAACCCAAATGCTCATCAACTGTAGAATGGATAAAAAAGATGTAGTATTTTTATACAATGGAATATTACTCAGCTATAAAAAAGATAACCTTGAGGCTTTTATAGGTAAATGGAGGCAACTTGAAACTATACTTATAAGTGAAATAAATCAGACTCATATTTGTAAATATCGTATTGTCTCCCTAGCATAAAAAATAAATAATAATTTAAAAAAACTGAAATAGCAACAAGATCCAAAATGTACAATAGATATTGCACTAATAAAAGGGAAAGGAAGGGCTCAAAAGGAAAGAACAACTGGGATAGGGAAAAGGAGAAATGGAAGAAAGGAAAAGATTATATGTAGGTTTACACATATAACTGTATGTATGTATATATGTGCAAGATAACTATACTAACAATCTCTGCTCATCAAAAAGAACAATTTGTGCTGTCTGTTTGATTGTCTGGTCATTTTTTATGCCTAGATCTTGTAACCTGAACAACTACTTCTAAGATAACAATATGGAATGTATTAACTAGTGTTGACTCTTACTGTTTTGTTTTGGTTTTTTTTTGGGAAATTCTATATTATTTCTAACCTTTTTTCTGGTTTGCTTTCTAAAATAATAATAATAATAAAATCTGTGCGTAAGGGAGAAAATAAGGTACAGGGAATTCTATAGAAATTATGGCCTGCACACAAGTAAACCGCTGATATCAAGTGTGGCTCACGTCCCACATCTCCCACCCACCCAGAGGAGGCAAAGGGGATCATAGGGATTGTGGGGTAAAATAACTATGCTGCTGAAGTTGCTTCAAAACTCAAAATAATCTGCATGTTAAAATCAAAGCATCAGTTTAATTTGGTCCAGTGATCACACCTATAAAAAATTTTAAAGGTAAACTTTTAAACAAAAACACTTTCACACTTTGAGTTCACTCCAAATGTCTTTGGCAGGGGGATTCAAATTCACATTCTTTCAAGAGATAGAAAACTAGCCACTACAGGAGACATTTAAAGAACACCTCAAAGACATTCATCAGCAAGACAACCCCAATGTCCTACATGAGTGGCACTCCAAAAATTAGCACTTACTTTCCAAGAGGGACCGTGGGGGGGGGGGTTCTGATATATTTATTTCTTAAAAGTCTATTATATGCACACATGATGACATAACTTAAGGAAGTATAATAAAACATCGGGTAATAGATACTGAATGCTAGAAACTGTCTAAAGTACTTTATGAATTAACCCATCAAATCCTCCCAATAATTCTGAGGTAATTACTTTTATTGTTCGCATTTCATAGGTGAAGATACTAAGGCCCAGAAAAGTAAAGTAAGATGTCCAAACCACACACAGAGAAGCACAGAACTGGCCCTTACAAAGACTATCACGAAAAGGAAACCAGACTCTAAACGAGGTACTTCTGCATATACATACATATATACATACATACGTATGCTGCATTAACCACAGCACAATCCTGCTCAGAGAAGGCAAACAGGTTGAGAGCCTTTTTAGCTGCAGCTGCCCTTGCTTCTACCTCTAGGTGGATTTCTCGGCTGCAGCTAAGTTTACTTTTTGCTCACATTTCATTTTTTCTTTAATAGAAATGAATTTTTTTTCTTTTTTTGAGACAGGTTTTCTCTATGTAGTCCAGGTTGGCCTTGAACTCATGACCCTCTTGCCTCATCTCCCAAACACTGGGATTATAGGTATGCACTACTATACCTGGCTTAATAGAAAAATGTAAATCAAAAGCTTTTTACTAAAAGTTAAGACAGACAACATATGAGGTCTAACCAATATAGGAGATAGGGTGTGACAAAGCTGGCTGAGAAAATGAGCAGGACGGTCAATTACAAGATCCCAGCACAATGCTATAAGCCTGCATGTAGAACTTCTTGGGAGCTCCCACAAGATGTAGACTGCATAAAAGACCAGATACCACAGGAAGCTACTACAGTAAGTTCCCACAATAGCCCATGCTGTGTTTCTCAGATACAACATGTAATGTTTTTGTTGCTTTTTTTTTTTGGTACCAGGGAATCAAACTCATGACCTCGCGCTTGCCAGGCAAGCGCTTGTGCCACTGAGCTAAACTCCTGGCTCCAACAACATGTACTTTTATTTTTGCTTTTACCTTCTTTTTCTCTTGTTCTGGTCAAGTTTGCTCTGCAGAGCTAGTTTTTCAAAGAAACAACCGGCTCATCAAGAGCACTTTCAAGTCTTCTTTTCTCAGGTTTCCATTAACACTGAATTCAAAAAAAGGTGCTAGCAGGTCCCCTAGTGGCAATTCTGTCGGTTTTGCTTCAGAAAGTTTTCCTGCTACTAGCACCCACCTCCACAAACACAAGGAAATAGACACTAAAGTAAAATCCACGACAGTAAAATCCATGGAGATGGGATTTTAGTCAGCATTCCAGAGGCCCCTACTTAGAACACACATGGTGCTTGCTATTCATCTCTTATACCTAGGAAGACCTTCATGAAATAGGTATTTTCATTCTCACTTTACAGATTTTAAAAGTAACTTGGAATTTCTCTTAAAGAAACATTCTTTCCACCAAAACATGGGTATTATTACTCATAAATGAGCCCAACAGAGGTTCCTGGTTTACAAGAACAAGCCAGTGAACACACAAAACTAGCTGCTTCGTTTTACTTAATACATTTGCTCTCACTTAAAGAAGACTCATGTGGAAACAAAGCATAGACAAGTTATTCTGTATTCTTCTCTGAACCAAATGTACTGTGGCTTGTCAGATTCCAAAAACAAAATGAGAATTCACTCCAGTCAGTGGCTTGATCCAAAGTAGCAAAGTAGTTTTAGGAGTAAAAGCATGATTGGTGGTACACACCTGTAATTCCAACTACTCTGGAAGCTAAGGTAGAAGGATCTCAAGTTTTAACACCTCATCTCAAAATTTCATAAAGAGCCGGGAATGTAGCTCACTCCCTTGCACTTGCCCACCATGCACAATGCTCAGGACTCAATCCTGCGTAACTCAAGTTCAGGTCACACCTCTACATTATGGTTTCTAGCTGGATTGTCCCCCAAGAGCCTCATACACTCATATGCAGGGATTCTGGAAGGTGACTGCATTAATGGGGGCACTATAGCTGACTTGCTGTTAGAAGATGGGGTTTGGTCACCTGGGGGCATGACCTAGAAGAGTACATCCACCCCTGCTTCAACTTTAACTCCCTGCTTCCTGTCTGCCATGAGGTGAACAGTCTTCTTCTGCCAGTTCCTTCCACCATGTTACTTCTGCCTGGAGCAGGCCAACCCTGGAAGGACTAAGACTGCTGAAACTGAGCCAAAATAAATCTCTTCTTTAAACTGCTGGTGTCATGCATTATGTCTCAGTGGTAACTAACGCACACAAATTTGATGGCTGTATTTCCATTTTTATTAAGCACATAAAGCCTATAAAGCATGTGTCCTACCAGTTTTATGCAAAAGTAATAACAAGTTTAAAAGGCCAGTAACCAATAAAAAACAATGAAGAATTTTACTCCATATAACTAAGGCTCAATGACAGTCCCTCCCTCTACACCATCAATTATTTCAGAAGCAACACAGTTATTAAAAGCCACATAAAACCATCATCTGAAGAGAAGGAAGCAGAAAGTTTACTGAAAATAATGTTGAAACTGACTGGAAACACCTTATACAAATCAAATTAAAATTCAGGCTCCAAGTCACTGTGGTGGTACATACCTATAATCCCAGCACTCTTGGGAGCTGCGGCAGGCAAATCACTAATTTGAGCCCAAAATGGACAACTAGTCTCAAAGTAAAACATTTTTTTCAAAGGTTGAGGATATAGCTCAGTGTGAAGGCCATGGGTTGGATCCACAGTACTGGGGGAGGGGGAACTCCATTTATTTAGACTATGTGCTTCGAAGTTGGCCAGAGCACAAGTTCAACTTTCAATCTTCTTCAAAAAAAGACTACATAAATTAGTAACTAGAATTAGGCAGAGCAAATATACTGAAACAAGCTACCTTTTTGTTAAAGTTTGTTTGAAAGCGAACACATTGCTTAGTCACTAATTCCTCTCTTTTACTCCATGACTCTGAAACAACCTAATATACGCAGAAATCCTTGGTGGGCAAATAGTGGTCTTTTATGTCCTGCCTTTCTCCACCAGACCCCCAAGCACCTGATTTCTATATTTCCCAAGGAAAGTTTTAAGTCCTCTGTTCTGTGCGGAACTATAAAACTAATCATTCTAAAGTACCGCTTTCATCAGCCCTCCATACACTTCTGCCAAATGGTCAAAATGCCTTGGTCTAGTTCTCAACGTCAACACATCTGGTCCCCACGTCTCTTAATGCCATCCCTTCCTGATCCAACCCTCCTGCCAGACTCTTGACCCATCTATGACTCAACATTGACTTACAAAGGCACACTTGACCATTCTCCAGCCTGGGGCGTCATAATATCAAACTATTCAGGTCAACTACCTACTTCTGACCACTCCTCAGTCTTCTCTTACAACTTTTACTACTACCCAATATCTTCAGGCTCTCCAGAGAATTGACTGATTCCAGATCTGGAGCACAGGAATTACTAAAACTCACACAAGTACACACACACACACACACACATGCACACACATACCTGTAGACACATACACATGCATAACACTGGGAGTGTGTTAAATAAAATAGAAGCTGCCTCAATGAACTCTCAGTAGCCAAAACTGGAATAACTTGAGCAACAAATAAATAATGTCAACTGATTATAACCCAAAGCACAAATTAAATATCCATGCATCCATACTGGTTAAGTATTAGTAACTGAATAAATGAATGGGGAGAGAATATACAAAGTTTCATGCAGAAGAACTCAAAGTAAGTTGCGCAGATACTCCATCTACAAAGAGATGAAGCTGGAAAGGTAGAGAAAAGGTAACTTGACAGTTGAGAAATGTGACATTACTATGTCAACTGATACAGGCCAGTATCACAGTAACAAGTGATATTGCAACATGTTCTCCAGATGCAGTATGATGAAAATTGGGGTTGGTCTAATGGTTTTCTCATGATTAACTTGAAGTTATAGTTTTTTGTACTATCACAGAAATAAAGTATTTTTTCATACTGTATCTAACAGTATGATTAAAATGGTATGTCAAAGTCATCAAAAACAAAGAATATCTAAGAAACAGTCGTATCTAGGAGTCTAAAGCGACATGGGAACTGAATGTAATGTGGCATACTAGATGGGATCCTAGAGCAGAAAAGGTCCACTGGTAAAAACTGAGGAAAGTAAAATAAAAGATGATTTGCATTAAAAATAGTTTATCAATACTGGATCATTAGTTGTGACAAATGTACATGGGGGAATTGGACGTAAGAAATAAAACTTTCTGGACTATCTCTCCAATTTTTTTATAAATCTAAAACTATTCTAAAATTAAAAGCTTATTTTTAGCCAAGCATGATGACACATACCTACAAACCCTGCTATTTGGTAGGCTGAGGCCAGGAGCATCAGAAGTTCAATGCCAGCATGGGCAACTTAGCTTGACCCTGTCAAAGAGGAGAGGTGGAAAGGGGAGCAGAGGGGAAGAGAGGGTAAAAAGAGAGGAGAAAGAAAGGGGAGGGGAGGAGGACAAGCGGGGAGGGGAAGGGATCCCTTTAGGGACATAGCTTAGGAGTAGAGTGCCCCTGGCTTCATTTCCCAGTACTGAAAGAAAAAAAAAAAAAAAGCTATTTAAAAATTGGTTTTGGTTCATTTCCCTTACTCCATACTCACAACACTGTACATTCTATGTCACTGTGTTCACATCTCTTCTGCACTTCCCTCTACTTCCTGCTGCCATTGCCCTAGTCTTTGTATTCTCCAAATCCTCCTGCAAAGGTTAAGTTTTCTAACACAGAAAATCAAGGATAATACCTCACTGATGAAAACCCTCTAACAGCTCTTATCACTTAGATGAGGGCTCACTAACTTTACAAAAATATTTGCCTAGACAGCAAATATTTTAAGCTCTGCAAGCCTACCTCAAGCTGCCATCATAACACTAAAGCAACTATGCACAATGTGCAAACAAATGAGGCAATGTTCCAATGAAAGTTTTTTCACAAAAATAGGCAAGAACTAGATTTGGCCCATGGGCTATGGTGTACCACTCTTTGACCTAGAAAAATCAAGCCCAAACTCCTTAGATGACATTCAAGGCATGGTCCATAGCACCCCCTGCCTACTTTTGAGATGAGCCCTCCTTCATTTGGCTAATTTATTCTATCCCACATAGATATCCTCCACTTAGATGAGTGCCCCTTCTCTACGAAGTTCCTTTAAATCATTTCATGTTAAAAGAACTCCTCCCTTATCATAACTCAAAGTGTATCTTAGCAGTATAACTCATTTGGCACCATATTAACTCTTAAAAATCATCATACATTATCATTTAATTCTGTATATTTGTCTTGGTTTTTAAGTCATTATGTAATAGAGAGTACACATTCCATGCTTTTAAGCTCAATAGTGCACCATAAAGCATGTTCTAAGCACCTCATGAAACGTAAATATGTGTGCCTTTTAAAAAGAAGTGTTTTATAATTGAAGTCTGAGGCATTCTGGGCTTAACAAGGTTAAGCAGCTTTCTTTGCTACAGAAATTCTCAAAGCCTTCATTGTGCATTATGAATCTCCTTCAAGACAGATATATTACTCAATAATCCTCAGATCTGTTTGATCATGGAATTTTTTCACATTTTTACCATCTGTGACCTCTGAAACAGTTAGGGAATTGCTGAGATTAAACATATTCCCACAAAGCAGACTGAGTATTGAAGTAGGCTGAATAATGTCCTCTCAAAATGCACCCATGTCCTAATTCCTGAAATTAATTTATATGAAAAAAAAAAAAAAGACTTCACAGAGGTGATTAGGTTAAAGACCTTGAGGTGAGGAGATAGCCTGGTGGGCTCTAAATGCAATCAAAGGTATTCCTATAGCTGGAAGGCCATGAGTGTCAGACACCAAACTAAGGTTCTGTGTCCACAAAGGCAAGGACTGCAGGAAGGCAGCCACGAGACAAGGAACACTGTCAGCCATCACTAACTGAAAGAGGACAAAGCAGATTTTCTTCTAGAACCTGAAGAGGGAGTATAGCCCTGCCAATACCTAGATGGTGGGGAAGTGAAACTCGTCTCAGACTTCTGACCTCCAGAACCTCAGAAAATTAAGTTTATGTTAAGTTGCCAAGTTTGTAAGCAATTTGTTATAACAGCCACAATAAGCAAACAGAATCATAGTGCTATGACTCAAGCCCACATTAAATATTCTTAAAGAAGCCAAATTACCTGGTCCACACTAAGGTCACAATCTTGCTTAATGAGGTTTAATCATCCACTACAAGTAAAAAATGTAAGTGATGAGTAGCATTCTAGATCTGGACTGAATCACCTGACTTCAAATGTTCTACCTTTAACATTTACTAGGGAACTGTACGGCTGTGATTCAAGGTGTTTGCCCTCTTTGTGCCTCAACTGATATTTGTACTGGTACTTTGTGGATTAGATGAGCTCATGCATAAAAAGTACTTAGTATAATTCTTGTATACAATAAATGAAAACTAGCATGAACTGCTATCTGGTGTAGGGGAATGCTTTCACTTCTGAGCTAAATCTCTTCTTTTTTAAAAATTTTCAATTTGACAGACTGGAAATCTTTACCCAGTTTTTAGCTTAGAGCATTTAAAATTACCTTAGCCAGGGAAGACAAGAGGAAAAGCTCATTGTTGCTCCTCTAGACCACTGTTTTTGGGTATCAGGCCTCATAAATTATGACAGTTAATAGCTCCAAGACATGTGTTTAATGTTATGTGTTAAATTCAGGCCACTCATTAAAAACCCTAAAGTTATTCTTCTCCTGAGGCTCTTCTGTATTAGTTAAAGCAAAATGCCATCAAAGTCCTGTCTTCTTCAATATAAGCTGGTGCTGTTCCACTTGATTGACTTTATCTCAGTGTTTAGTTATGCTCAGAGTAGCACATCGTGATAAGTAAACCTAAGTAAAGGAATGACAAAAGCACTTGAAAGCAGCAGATGCCTTTCCTGTATGTCACCCATCTCTTGGTCTTTGACACACTCACACTCTTTGACACACTGGTCTCTATTATCACCTAAGTGCCACCTGCCACCAAATCTGACCACATCTCCAGCCTACATAGGTGATTTAGAAGCTATCACAAAACATGCTTAATCAAAAATACTGGGTTGCCATTGACCAAAAAGTGCCTGACACTCAGCTTTGATTACTAAAGTCTTTAAGAGCCTTCTATTAAAATGGAGGGATCCTAGGAAAGTTAGTATTTTAGTTCTTTATTAGTTATGTATTTTAGTACTCATTGGTGAAAAGGAACCAAAAGTGGGGTTAATATAAGAAAGTAGAACAATTCTGGGGAAAGGACATAAGGGGAAAAAATTATACCACTTTTTGGGGATCACAATCAAAACTTCTTAGGAAAATTATGGGAAGTTCCTTATGAGGCTCAAGTGATCAAATCTGTATGTTCTCTGGAATCCTAGTAAAGCAGGATAGGCCATGAAGATTGTATTTGCATAAGATTACAATAGACACAAGTAAAATGATCCTACATAGCAGATTGGAACTAAGAAACTCCAACACAGATGAGCAATGACCACTCCAAATCCTTGGGGATACCCTGGGTAGACAGAGCAACCACTAACAGCATAAGAGACAACAGATGGACAAAGACTCCCTCAATTCAGTAAGAGTCACAGCCACGAGAGTGAACAGGTTATAAAAGATGAGTCTTAAAAGTGTGGCATCCATGTAGCCAACAAATATTCTACCCCATTTCACTTTTATATGCTGTACTATTCTGACTAGCAAAAATGTAACAGCAAAGACCAGGAGAAGGCTCATCTCTAGCCCTGAAAGAACTTGAAAGGTGTGAAGTCATCCCTGGAGTCTGCAGACACTTAGAAAAAAAGCACAGAGAACAGGGGTCCCAAATGACAGCTGGTGAGGACTCAGATTCTCTAAACTGACTACTACACCCCCAGCTCTTCTTTTCCGGACGATTGAGGAGCGAGAGATACAAGTCACACTAAACAGTCGTAGTAAAAACAAGTTCAATTAAGGGGCTGTGAAAGAAAACAAAAATAAGCCACACTTCTGGCCACATTTAAGAAACAGATAACACCCTTTGGCAGTGACAAATAAATGGAGACTGATATAGTAACCATGTCAGTAAATACACAGGGAAAGCTGTCTTGGTCAGTCAGAGGTAGACTGTCCTGAGACACATCAAAACCTTATTAAGGCCTCTTAACTCAGAAAAGCAAGCCTAAGCAATGAAAAGTATGTTAATGATGTTTAAGAAGCACTTCCCTTAATTTTTGTTTTAAAGAATACGTTGTAAATGTAAATGCCAATGGAATCAGGCATGGTAAGCCAATGACTGTAGCTGGCAGCTAAGAAAAATCAAGAGGGTCCACAGCCAATCCAAGGAGACAGCCACCTCCAGCTCATTCCAGATGCCACCAAGATGAGATTCAGGTACAGGACCAGGCTGCAGCTGTCTTTATGCTTTATAACCTGAGATGGGTCAAGGGGCTGCCCCCAGCACTGCTTTTCTAGAGGACCAAACAACCACTGACTAGCTGGCTTTTCTTTCAAAATTACAAGTCACATGAGTGGATAAAGTTTAAGTTCCAAGGGATACAAATTAAAAAGTAAATATCTTTCCCTTTTTCTCCCCCCAACTGCTAACAGATTACATCATTATGTATTCTTCTTTTTCAAGATACACATGATGTTCTACAAGTCGCTTTTCACTCAACAATATGTCATGAACTTCCTTCCACATCAGTACACTCAGATATTCTGTATTCATTTTACTAAATGCACTTAGAACACAACATTGCAATCCTGGGAGATGACCAAGAACCTCTGGGTCAAACCCTTCCACTTGACAGATGCAGACCCTGAAAGTCTTGGGCACCTCTAACAACACAAGAAAGAAACCAGAGCCTCCCAGCATGGAGCCACACTAGCAGATGTCATTAACATCATGCCATCATCTTTGCTTTCCTAAGTATCCTAAGCCACCCATGTGGAAGATGAGTAGCGAGAAGCGAGACAAACTTATTTAGAGCAAAGTAAAGAATTGTAATTGGCGAAAAACCTCACATACATCACCTTTGATTTTTTTAGTGTGATTCTAGATATTTTCTAAATTTGCCCAAATTAGAATTCACTGAGTAATATTCTACCTATTTCTAAAACACATTTGAAATTTAGCCTACTCCAATTCTAATGAATTTCACCATTTTCCTGCTTTGAGGTCTTAACCTGACTCATAGATAAGCTGCTTATCCAAATCACCAGAAGACACCAATTACCTGGCAGCGTGAGTAAACCCAGAGATGCAGTAGTGAAATACAGGATGCAGTTGAAGCCTGTGCTTCAAAGACAACCCTCTGCAACAAACATTTATTAAAAGAAGAACTGTATACTTCACATTTAACATATTAAAATTCTGTTAGAGATTCAATGTGCTGAAGAGCTAATTACGTATTCAGACATTCAGTAACTCCAGTTTAATTCCCGGATACAGAAAAATCTATCTAAAGATACAAACTCCCTAGTGGCCAAGCCCTGCCTGCATGGCTAGTTGTTAAAACACTTTAGGAAACCTGACCTCAAATCAAAATCAGCATTTTAACAAGGGTTACTTAGAGCCTTTGAGAAACTTATTTCTGATAAACACAAATTTCAGAAATAAGTCATTCTTTTGTTGATAAAAATAATTTACTTTGTAAAATAAATGCTTAGTCTTTTTCCAGAATTCTTTATCTTAGCTCAATGGAAAGAACATCTATCCCATTGCCAAGCTACAAACAAGAATATTCCAAACTGGTCCTTTCTTCTCTCTCCTCCATTCCCAAATGAGATTCAACACTACACTTAGCCACCCTGTGTCGTGACTCTCTTCTCCAATCCCTTGGTCTACATTTTCACCAAATTCCAGGAAGTTCATGGCAATAGCATCCCACACATCTCACAGACACCATCCTGGCCTCTCTCCCATCTGTTCCCTACAAAACTGCCTCAATAAACTCATTTGTTCAACAAGCATTTACAGTGCTCCCTCCAGCACTATGCCATTGGCACTGAGCCAGACAACAAGATAAAGCAGTGTGGACAATTAAGTCTCTGCCATCAGAACCACCATGGAGACAGTGCAATGGAGAAAAAGAAAGCAGGTGGGAGTCAGGGAGTTAACTTAGTCACAAAAGCAATCACATACAAGATATCCAGTTGCTTAGGGAATGAAAAAAAGAAAAGATTAAGTATTGCTATCTTGGCCTAATCTCTGAACAGGAAAGAAGACCCATCAAAAATAACCTAGAATTAAACCCATTTTACACTAAACCTTAAAAGAAGTTAAATAATTTATCCAAGGGCATGCATGTCTGTTTAAGTGTAAACTGCCACCCTCCACTCACTACCACTTACCAAGGGAGTTTTAGCAGGTATTCTCAAAAGGCTGAGCCTGTCCACAGGACACAAGAAGAATTTTCACCAGAGAGGAATTAAGAGATGCACAGTGATATGCAAGTAGATGCCTATAGCTTGGAAAGGGTGCTTACCACACATGCAGGAGCAAAATGTACATGGTCTATGTTCCATCACTTACAAATATTAAAAATCAGAAGTCATTCATTTCCAAGTAAAACTATTACGAATACTAATTCAATTATATAAACAGAAGAAAACATGTGATCCTTCCTCCTCCTTAAACACAGAAAAGTTAAATTTATTACAACAGAAAAAAGAAACAAAGCTGGTACAAACAGTTCAGTAGGAATGTGGTTTCTTAATAAGTTTCACTATTTTCCTTTGTTTTACATGAACACATTCTTACATTCAAATATGTATAGATATGTGCACATAGTATGAGTTTTTTCCTTGCTCATTCTAACAATATAACTGCCACATGGTAATGCCAGGGACTGAGGACAGACTACTGCCAGTGACAAGTGTAAGTCAAACTAATGACTGAGAGAGGCCTTCTCCATATATTTCTAGTGGCTTACCCTGTTAGTTAAAAAAAAATGACAGCAAAGATCACACCAAAATCAATCCTAGTGCCCTAGTACTCCTAGTTTCCTCTAGTCCACTCGTATACTGTGATTATAATAGTGGATTCTTTCTTTCTCTTCTCTTTTTCACAATACAGAACCAGGGTCTTGGACATGCTAGGCAAGTGCTCTAACTCTAAGCCACATCTTCAAACTCTATCTTGAGAAAGTTATTGCTAAATTGTCTAGCCTAGCCTTGAATTTTTGATCCTACTGCCTCATCTTCCTCAGGCAGGAATGCACTGCTATGCCTGGCTCTTCCATTCTTTATACTGTTTTCATTTTTTTTTTCCATCCAGCTATGATTCTGGTCTATGTATATAGTTTGGGTATTCTGCCACATAGTTCTTCAACAGTTACTTTTCAAGGTTTCATTATTCAGCAGAGAACCATAATCATTGGGATAGAAGAGTCCTGCTGTGTCTATCGTTTTATGTTAGAGTCATACCTCGTTATTCAAAAACAGTCTCTGAGCATAGAGGCTAGTAAGTAGAACTGCAAAAATGTTAGTGTTTTTATTGGGCTAATCCATAGTTTAAGAACCGGTTAACTGGTACAGTTAATAGAAACAAAGTAAAGGTAGGAGTTAGGATGCCTGGCTTCTGAACCTTGAATTAATTATATGATCACAAGTAAACGAAATTGTGTCTGGGTCTGTTTAGTATGTGGGTGTCTGAAATGTCAGGGGTACTGTCCAACCACGTTTCATGTTATCAACTCATTATGATTCCATAATAACACTATGACGTAGACATTACCCCACTTGTTTGACAACTGAGGAGACTGAGGCACAAAGTGACATAGCTGCAATGAGATGGCAGAGAATGAGAAACACAGGCCATCCAGGCCCAGAGCCCAATCTCTTAACCACTGCTATTGCTGGATTAGAAGACTTCTGGGATTGTTTCCAGCTCAAACCTTCTATGATTTTTGAATGAACTCTGTTTAGATGGTCACATTTATGCCAACTTCCTCAAGATGCTCAGTGTCCTTCACTTACTACTTTAGTAATAAAATTTTAAAGAAGCCACCAAAGACAGAGGCTATGAACACTCAACATTAGTGAAAGATCAATCTAAGATGATCCAGGAATCCACATGATGCTTCAAATGCTTCTTGTTTATTTAACTCTCACTGATACAGGAAGAACTAACTTAAATGAAATGAAGAGGCAAAGAATGCTTTTGCAATAACTGAGATTGGAAATTAACCACAACATGTGTCTAGGCTCACTAACATTTCAGGTGGGCCTCTCCCCATTGAGGAGGCCAGGAGCTTCGCTGCACCCCCACTACCTCCACCACCACCACCACCACCACCATCACGCTGAAAGAGGCTGCAGTGACATCTCTAAGCCACCAGAGAGCACATTTTCATCTGAGTTCAGAACAGTTACTAAAAAAGCGAGTTAAAATTTGAGACTTTCAAGACAGTAAGAAAAATTCACCCTGGTTCATATGCACTTCTTCATGTTTAAATCAACAAATAATATAAGGCCTACCCTCTCTCATTTTTCTCCATTCAGTCAGTCTTGGTCTCTCCATAGTCCAACTTAAATCTCATTCAGTAAGTTACTTCCTAGGTTAGATATTCTTGAATCTCACTATGTACAAAATCAAGTGTGATTAAAATGCCAACTAGCAGCCTCTATATTCATAGATTATGGTTTCGTGGATATGAAGCTCAAGAATCCTTTGTACAAGGGGTTGAACCTAGAACCTTGCACTGAGCTCACAACCACAGCCCCTTCTGTTTTGTATTTTAAAACAAGATCTTAGGTTGTCCACACTAGCCTCAAATTTCCAGTCCTCCTGCCTCTGCCTCCTAAGTAGCTGGGAACACAGGCACACAGCACCACACCCAGTTAGGAATCAGCGTTTCTGAAAAAATGCTGTGAATGTGTGCACACAGAACATGTATACACATACATACCAACCACCACACCACCACCACCTCCAGCCCAACACATCCTGGACAGGCATAGGTGGCTGGTAGACTATGTTTTACAAATACTGTTGCAGACATTGCAAGAGCAAAGTTCCATTTCTTGTAAGTCACAGCCTAAATACTGTCTCTGCACTCTAGGAACAGAGGGTTTTCTGTCCCTTTCCTGTGCATCTGTTTGTGGTTCTAGGGGCATCACCTTCTACCAGCCTGTCCTGCTCTGCTCAGAGCCCTGCTCTGACCCAGTGTCAATGTTGACCCTGACCAGGTGAGCTTCTCCTATAAAAACAAAACCTTAACAACAAAATTCCTGGCCACTTAAGCAGTTCTCTTCCAGTATTGATCATCTACCTTGACAGCCTCAGAGCCATAATTCCCCTTCATCATGAGTAAGTACCTCCCCAGGTTCTGGCCTTCTGTTAGACACTTGGGAACATCTGAAACACAGGGCAGTAGTAATACAAAGTGGGTCACCTGCACCTGTGGTCAGCCACCGATTATCACTGTTTTCAAACCCACTGTCCCCTAGCCAGATGGGAGCATGGATGAGCCACACTCCAGGCCACACCCATGGGCACACCCATGGGCAAGGCATTCTGAGCACAGACAGCAGTCTTGTGCCTAGTGAAAGAAAACAATGCTGTTGAGTTACTACTTCAGTTAAAGGAATGTATTACACCACAGTGAAAACGAACTTCACTAAAACACTAGGATATTAAAACCATGTTAAATCTTCTTACATAAGAAGTTGTTCTTATGGAGCTCATTTCCCATGCATTCAGTACTACTGTGACTGAGCTTCCATTACAGGAATCCAAAGGCCCAGTGTTTCTGATTACACTTGCATATGCTTTGGAATGAAGTTATTCAGAACCTACCTCAAGTATCACAGGCAGCCTGGTTGCCAGCTTCCAGGACTCCCAGGCCAGCCCTTACACCAGATCCTGCTAGGACTACAGTACTATAGAACGCTGGAGGAGCTCAGCCAGAAAGGAAAACAAATACCACACTGGCCCTTTAAGCTTCAGATCAAGCACAATCACCCGTCACCTAGCTTTATGTTAAAATGCAAAACACAATACCCTTGCGCCCAAGCATGTTCCTGTTCCAACCACATAAGTACAAACTGTAACCGTGACTACAATTTAGGAGACCACAAGGTCAGAGCACCGGCCTTCCTGAATTCATTATACAGGATACATATATTTACACACAGGTAGAAAGGGTCTGGCACAGTGTAAGGTAGAAAAGACCTGCTGCAGGGAAGTAGCTAGGCTACTGCAAGTCAGAGTTGTGCGAGGAGGAGGGTCCCACAAATGGGAAAACCGGGTGGGGGTGTCTCAACAAGCAAGCCTTTCTAGAAAAGGGCTTCTGAACAAGCAAATGTCTATTTCCTGACCCGGGTAATGATAATTTGTTTCCAGTTTGTGACCAGGAGCTTTTGCTTTATGTGCTTTGAATAAAAATCAACTTGTTTTTTGTTATGCTTTGTTTTGTTTTTTGTTTTTGTTTTTGTGACAGTATTGAGATTGAACCCAGGGCCTTCACACCAAGCTACAACCCCAGACCGTTTTTCATTTTTATTTTGAGAGAGGCTCTAACTATGGCCTAAGCTGCACAAGCTGATTCAAACTTCAGATTCTCCTGCCTCAGCTTCCCAGAGTGCAGAGATTACAGGTGTGCCACCACACCTGGCCTTAAGTACATGTTTAAAAGGCACCCACAGTAGGACTTTATTGCAAGACCAGTAATCTAGCCTTTACACTGGGGATCCTATGCTCCTGAGGGATACTGGACCAAAAACAAACCAAAAACACACTGGACAATCAGAACTCAGCAACGTTCCCTCTGGTGGTCACACATTCAGAAATAGTAGAGTCATTTCGTTAGAGAACTCTCCAAATTCTGCAACTCAAATATAGCGATGGCCAGTGTGATATTTTGTGAGAATGAGAATTACCCACAGTTACTGAATTATAATTACATAATGTTTAATTTTAATTAATCACAATTACAAATAAATAATGTTTTAACAATTGCAAAAACATCAAAGAGCAGCAGAGAATGAGACAACAGCAGATAACTGAATTATTAAAAAAAGGCTAGGTTCATAGACAACAAACCAGCCCTTAGGGTCTTTGTGCCTCTCGCCAGTCCTTGGTGGACTTCAGTTTTTGCCCATTTCTTAACACCTACTTTTCCTAACCATTATTATAAGTAATATGCAAAGTCAGGAAAAGGTTAGCATAAGTTAGTTTCTTTTCCTCAAAGGACTTTTGACTTTAAACCTTTATTGTTCAAAACTTTCCATTTGTCAGTTTTCTACTAAACAACCCATATATACATTTATCTATTCTTTTCTTCCAAGTATTGAAAAGGCAGAAACTGATTTAGTACTCCAGGCTTAGAATACAATGTCTAGCACTTAACAGACACACTACATGTTCAGAAGATGCACACATACAAAAAAATCATGTCTAAAAGCTATGATATAAAAGGGTGTCCATATAAAAACATGTGTCACAACTACGAAAACTAAAGAATTTCCTGATACTGCAAAGCAGATGACAGTGTAATGTATATGAGGGCAGCAATGAGTTCTAGTACATCTGCTTGCAACAGAAAGAAAGCTGTTACTCTTTGGATTAGAGATTGGGAAAATATTTGTTAAGTGGCCATTTATGTCACATGAAAGACACATCTGCATACAAAGTGGTTATTGCCATGGGTTAGGGAACGAATAAGTTAGCTAACAGTAATAAATTAAAATTCCAATTCCACCATTAAACACTCTGAGTAAGTAACTGACCTTCTCTGAGCCTTCCATTTCCACCATAAACTACCAAGTCCTAAGAATGGCATGAGCCTCTGACTCCTCTACCTCTAGTGGGCCTCAGACACCACCATCCTTCCTCAGGGGTTGATGTAAGTCAACATAGTTGGGCATGATGGCACATGTCTGTAGTCCTAGAATTCTGGGAGACTGAGGGAGAAGGATAGTGAGTTTCAGTCCAGCCCAGGCAACTCAACACGTAGCAAGACCTTGTTTCAAAATAAAAAATAAAAAAAGGATAGGAGATGTAGATCAGTGAGAAGGCATTGGGTTCAACCCCTAGTACCACAAAAATAAATAAACAAAAATAAACTGCACACAATGGTGCCCAGTGGCCGAATTACCTGTGTTGGGCTAAGTGCTAGAGGGAGGAGGGCCCAGCCCCATCAGAGAGGCTAAGAAGGCAATCATTTATCCTGTCCCCAACACCCATTATGTGCCCACAACATCAGATGCTCCCATTCATTACTCTGCAGCAGCAACACAAACAGACATGACAGAGGAGAATGAAGT
>RJWT010001778.1:0-31919 GCA_004365215.1 Cuniculus paca
ACAGGCATGTAATCCCAGCACTCAGGAGGCTGAGGCAGGAAGATTATAGCAAGTTCGAGACCAGCCTGGGTTACAAAGTGAGCTCAAGGCCAGCCTGAACAGCATAGCAAGACCCTGTCTCAGAAAGACAAGGGCCAGAGGTTTAGCTCAGTGGCTTAAGCGCCTGCCTGGCAAGCGTGAGGTTGCGAGTTCGATCCCCAGTGCCACAAAAAAAAAAAAGTGTGGAGAACACCTATTCTTAGGTACATGTAAATGTTTTAATTTCTGACTTCATCTGATTTTTCTTTTCTTTTTTTTTTTTTTTTTTGAGGCAGTATTTTGCTATGTAGTTCAGGTTGACCTGGACTCACTGTGTAGCCCAGCCTGGCCTCAAACTAGTGGTGATCCTCCTGCTTCACCCTTCCAAATGTTGGGATTGTAGGCACCTGCCACCACACCCAGCTCATTAAATTTTATGTAATTATATTTACTTTTTATTTTTAAAGAACCAGCACCGAGCTGTAGATCAAGTAATTAAAACTGTAAGAAAAATCTGCAGTGCTTTAGATGGTGTAGAAACTCCTGCCATTACAGAATCAATAAAGAAGCTAAAGAGAGCAGTTAACCTTCCAAGGAGTAAAAGTGCTGATGTAAGTATTTTTATGTATTTAAGTGGGCACCTATAAAACTGGGAGATTTTTGTCTTCTAGTGAAGAAAATATTGTGACTTTAACTTTTGAATTCGTCATTTCTTTGGTTATGTGAGTATTCCTTGCTGAGGAGATGGGCTACCTTGGAAGAGCTTAATGAGAATTGACATTGAATAGGAATGTGGCAAACTGTGAACCCTTTACATGTAAAGAAAGACTTGTGGCATAAATTAATTGATTGTGGGTTTAAAAATAGATACAATAAAAGATAGATGATAGGAAATAGGGAGGTAGACCTTTCTAAAAGGGGAAAGGGATCAAGAGATGGAAGAGAAGGAAAATGAGAGGGAAGGGAGGAAAAGGATGAAAAAAGGAATGTAGATGTATTATGTGCACGTACAAACTCCATACAAGGAATGGAGTATTACAGACATGTATTACAGACATGTCCACATAAAAACAGAGAATCAAGAGATGGAGGACAGAGGGAAACAAAAGGGGACGAAAGAAAGGAATTAAGATGTACAGTATTATGAACACGTACCGCTTCCCCACAAGGAATGTAAACATTATGTGCATGTACTAATAATAAATACAATGAAACCGGGCGTGGTGGTGCACGCCTGTAATCCCAGCACTGGGGAGGCTGAGACAGGAGGATCCTTGTGAGTTCGAGACCAGCCTGGGCTACAAAGTGAGCTCAAGGCCAACCCAAACTGTGTAGTGAGACCCTGCCTCAGAAAGACAAGGGCCGGGGATTTGGCTCAGTGGCCTAAGTGCCTGCCTGGCAAGTGCGAGGTCATGAGTTCAATCCCCAGTGCTGCAAAAAAAAAAAGTTCTAAATTCCTTTTTTTTTTTTTTTTAATATGGAACACTTCACTAATTTGTGTGTCATCCTTGCACAGGGTGCATGCTAATCATCTTTGTATTGTTCCAATTTTAGTATATGTGCTGCCGAAGTGAGCACAAGTTCTAAATTCTTTTAAAAATACTCTTATCATGCTATTGTAAGAGGACTGAGTGGAAAATAAAATACTGGGTTAGTGTACTTGCCACTTCTGACACCGTTGTATTTCTATATTTTTGAGTAATTTTCAGTTACTTTGATTTTCTTTTTTTTTTTCTTTCTTTATATGTATTTTTTTTAGGCAGGGTTTCTCTATATAGTTCAGGCTGGCCTTGAACTCACTTTGTAGTTTGGGCTGCCCTCAACTTGTGATCTTTCTGCCTCAGCTTCCCAAGTGCTGGGATTATAGGCATTGCACCACCACACCCAGCTTTACTTTTTTTTGGTGGGGGGGGGCAGGGTCTCACTATGTAATTCAGGCTGGACTTGAACTCACTATGTAGCCCCAAGCTGGTGTCTCATGGCTATCCTCCTGCCTCAGCTTCCTAAGTGTTAGTGCTTTGATTTTCTTGATATTAAACATCATCTGTTTACTTGATTTAGAGTTTTCCCTTTTTGCCTTTGTGTGTGTGTGTGTGTGTGTGTCTGTGTCTGTGTGTATCTGTGGTGTTGGGTATTGAATCCAGTGCCTTTATACGTGTTAGGTAAATGTTCTACCACTGAGCTGTACCTCCAGTCCTTTTGCATTTTTTACTTAATTTTCAAACACTTTTTGGAAATTTTCCTTGGGGAGGCCCCCCCGCCCCCTGCACTGGGATTTGAAGCCAGGACTTTTTAACTGGCCTATATCACAAGCCCTTTGTAAATATTTTTGTTTTGTTTTGAAATTTTGAGACAGAGCCTTGCTAAATTCCCCAGGCTGGGTTCAAACTTGCTATGTGCCTGCCTTAGTTTCCGAAAGTGCTTGGATTATGGGCATGTTCCACCACACCCAGCTTGGGAAGAGTTTCTTTGACATAGCATTTAATTAAATTATGTTGAACATAGAGATAAATATTTTACATCGGGGCATTTTTTGCCTAATTGATCTGTGTATACGCAGGTGACTTCATTATCTGGAGGAGATACTTCATTATCTGGAGGTATGTCTTTAGATTCTTTAAATTTTATCAATAATTAGTAAGTTTTTTGGAGAATTATATTAACATTTTCTCCAAATCTAGGCTTCCTGAATCTTGAAAATCCTGTTCAAGTGAGCATGGACCAATTAACTGCAGCAATTTATGATCTTCTTAGACTCCATGCAAATTCTAGTAGGACTCCTGAAGACTGTACTCACAGTAGTAGGAATATCAAGGAAGCATGGACTAGCACAGAACAGCTCCAGTTTACTATTTTTGCTGCACATGGGATTTCAAGTAACTGGATCTCCAAGTAAGTAACTATTTAAAAGAAAATATGCACAGCTTTACATAGAAGTAATTCTGATCTTATAAAATATCAGTAACCACTGTTACCTTATATTTAAATAGATGATACAAGATCACCAAGTATCTTTGTGGTTTTCAGATTTGAAAATTTCCGAGTTTTGAAATTGCAGAGATGTTTGAAGCTATGCCAGTAAAATGTATCACTCTTATTACATGCAAAAAAGGGCAGAAAAATTCATCTTAAAACAGTAAATGTTATTTAATTAGTTAATTTAAAATTGCTATTTTTGCCAGGCATGGTGGTACATGCCTGTAATCCCAGCATTCAGGACACTGAGACAAGAGGATCCAGAAGTTGCAGTCTGAATTACATAGTGAGACTCTGTCTCAAACAACAACAACCACCAAAAAAAAATAATAATAATAATTACCCCCCCATTAGAACCAGCAATGTAATGAGATTAGATTTCAGAACTTTTTCTTCCCATCTTTAGTAATTCACAGTTAATTGGTTGCTCATCTTCGAACACAAGAGCATATTTCCTGTATTTAATTTTTAATAAGGGCTTTCCTTTGGGGGAGGGGGAGTAAAAAGACATAGCAAGTGTTTTCCAACCTTACTTGAAAATGAATAATGTAAACTGAATAGCCTGAAGTGAGTATGTTTAGCAAAATAGTTTCATAAATGTTTAATGATACAAGCTCAAACCTAGTGAGGAGATACCAAATTCAGCTTAAATTGAGCTGTAGATTAAAATAATGTTATTGAAATGACTTGAAAGTGGGTTTTTTATGTTTCTTTTTGTACTAGAGGTTAAACTCAGGACCTTCCTACTGAGCAGCATCTCAGCCTGTTAATAATTTATTATAAGAGGGCTGGGGATTTAGCTCAGTGACCTAAGCACCTACCTGGCAAGCTGAAGGTCATGAGTTTGATCCCTGGTACCAAAAAAAAAAAATAATTTATTGTAAGATAGAGTCTTGCTAAGTTGTGGGATTGAATTCAAACTTCTGATCCACCTGCCTCAAGCCTCCCAGAGTGTTGGAATTACAGACAGTTACCACCACCCCTAGATGAAAGTGGTCATTTTAATAGTCAATAAATATTTACTGAGCACCATCAGTGGGCACAGGTTTTTTTTTTTTTTTTCTTTTTGAGACAGTTTCACTATGCAATTCAGGCTGGTCTTGAACTTACCTTGTAGCCCAGGCTGGCCTCAAACTTGCAGTGATCCACCTGCCTCAGCCTCCCGATTGCTGGGATTACTTGGGTGTGTGCCACTGTGCCCAGCCAGCACAGTTCTTTATACTGGAGGTTCAGCAATAAATAAGACAGCAGTGTCTTCCTGCAACTTGAATTTATACGGCTACTACTGGTATCTAAAGGTGTTAGTTTGCTATTATTCCACATATTCCATATACAAACGCAAATTTAGAGACACAAGAACAAACACCCACTAGAAGACTATACAGAAAATAATAAGATGAAAAGTTTATAAAATGCTAATTAGGAACAAATTGAATTAAGATGAGTTAGCTAGAGGTATTTTGTGAACCAAGGAGATTAGATTGGAATATATTTAGAATGATAAATGGATTGTATATACAGAATGGTTTGCTTGTAAACCTTTTATTAAGTTAGACTATCAGTAGAATATAGACTTACTCAATTTAAGAATTTCGCCTCACAAAATTGCTTACTGGCCCGGCTTAGTGGTGTGTGCCTGTAATCCCAGCACTCAGGAGGCTGAGCAGGAGGAATGCTGTGAGTTCGAGGCCAGTGTGTGCTACAAAGTGAGTTCAAGGCTAACCCGACCTGCAGAGTGAAACCCTGTCTCAAAACAACAACAACAACAACAACAACAACAAATTTGCTTATTTATCTAACTAGCTCTTGTAGCATTTTGGAGCTAAGTCATTGCTACCAAGTGAGAGAGTACAGCAGCATCTACTGCCATGGATGGAAGCCTCCTGATACACTAGAAAGAGTAGGTCAATCAACTCAGGCCCATGAACTCTTAATATGCTTAACTAATTCTATTTCAGTAGCTTAGAAAAAGAAAATGCTACCTATCTGATGTCTTTCTATAATTTTCCCGAAAGTGAATACATTATATGTTCATTATCATTTATCTAAAATCTAAAGATGGTAACTGAGCACAACACTGAAATTCTCCAGCTCGTGCCATTGTGGCACCCTTGATACTAGCACTTAGGCACACCTTATTTTCCTTTTGTGGAAATAAATGTGGCTCTACGACTTCTCTATTTTCATAGAATTTGCAATGGTTAAATTTCAAGTGAACTTCCAAAAATTCAAATGAATGGTGACCAGTTTAAGATGTTAGTCACTTTGGGGCAAGAACTGCTAAATATTTTTATTAGTTAGCTAGTTTGGACTACTAAGATAGAAGTCAAATTAACTCTTTCCTTTTCTCAGTTATGAAAAATACTACTTGATATGTTCCCTGTCTCACAATGGAAAGGATCTTTTTAAACCTATTCAATCAAAGAAGGTTGGCACTTATAAGAATTTGTTCTTCTATCTTATTAAGTGGGATGAACTGTAAGTGAAATTTTTGGCTTTTTAATTCTTTTAGTATGCTGTGTTCCTAATGTGTACATCCTAGCTTTAATTATTACCATTTCTATTTAAATTTATTAAATTCTTACTGATGTCTTAAAATCTTTTCTAGATAAGATTCTATAGAACAAATTCTTGTTAAAAAATCTGAAATACTTGCCCAAACCTATACATTAGCAAATTACAGTAGCTTGTTGTTAATTCTTCCTAGGCTTTGTCAAGTTAGAGATACACATTTACATGTAATTCTAGAAAGATCGCATATTTGCAAAGTAAGCTTAAAATGACTGCCTACAGAGTGAGGTGTGGACATTGCTAAAGGGCTCTCTGTGTGTTGGAGATCCAAAGGTCCAGTCAGAAGTCACTGCAGAGTCCTGTGTGAGTCCCTATCAGGCCACTGAAGGGTCTGCAGTGGAAGCCAGAAGATAGATATCCAAGGCAAAGGCAAAGCTCCTCCGAAGAAACAGAAACAAGTCTTTCTTCTTTCCCTTTTGCATTCCATTCAGGCTACAGGCCTATTTGTTGGTGCCACTCACATCCAGGTGGGGGGTCTTAGTAAATCCATTCAGTTATACCCAGAACTGTGCTAAACCAATCAGTGGGGTATTTCTTACTAAGTTGACACAATGGTTAACTGTCACAGATGGTGTTTTATAACAATTGTTTATTTTAGTTTTTATTCTGTGACATAGGAATCTGGCTTTTGATTAATAGATTTAAAAAGTTGTCTTAAATCTGTGTACAGGACGTTTTATAATGTTACTTTCTTCGTTTTGTTAGTTTTTTGAGACAGGGTCTCAATATGTAGTTCAGAGTGGCCTTGAACTCATTATGTAGACTAGGCTACATAACAAACTCGCAGTGATCCTCTTGCCTCAGCTTCCCAAGTGTTAAGATTTCAGGCATGCGCCACCACACTTGGCCAGTGTTGTTACTATTTTGAAATTTACTGTTTTTGAATGGAACAAACTATAATTTAGGTAGATAGTTGAAGAATTTTCTATTATTTGTAATACATGTATTAAATGGTTTCCTGTTTTTCTCTTTTATTAAGTTCCAAAAATAATGTATGTGTATTAAAGCAAACAAATAAAACAAAAACGCACATAGGATGCCAGGCATGGTGGTGCATTGGTAATCCTAGCTACTTGGAAGGCTGACATGGGAGGATTGTGAATTGAAAGCCCATCTGGGAAACATACAGATACCCTTTGTCTCTAAAATCAAAAGGTGAGGGTTAATACCCTATTTTCAGTACATCATCTCAGAGTGACCGCTGTTGATCTCATATGTTGTGTCAGACTTAGAAAAAAACACGTATTATCTGTTTGTGTATATTTGTGCACATTTACAACCCAAAAAGAAATCCTCATAAATATTCATCTAGTCCAGTTATAGCAAACCTTTTAGAGCGATCCATGATACAAACAACTGACTGTGGCATGTGGGCCATAGGTTCGCCACTGCTGAAGTCTGTCTTAAAGGAAATAAAAATGACTATTATTTTGCCTGAAAATTGACACTGCAAAACTTAAATAAAGGTACTTACAAATTTTTAAAGAAAAAATGTTACCCTTTAAATTTTCATGTTAATAAAATTTAAGATTTTTAAGAGTATAAGTTAACCATACTTGCTATGTAGCTAAAGGTTACATGAGATTAAAGATTATTGGATATTCAAATGAAATTCCTAAAATTGTCAGTCTCGTTCAAAGTTAAGTTTCACATTCAATCTAATCTGTTCTTTCTATTAATACATTTTTCCCCATAGAATTATTTTTCCCATCCAGATATCACAATTGCCATTAGAATCACTTCTTCATCTTACTCTTTTTGGAATTTTAAATCAGAGCAGTGGAAGTTCCCCTGATTCTAATAAGCAGAGAAAGGGGCCAGAAGCTTTGGGCAGAGTTTCTTTGCCTCTTTTTGACTTTAAACGGTAAGTATCCCTGAATTGTGACAGTGAGTTGCTGTGGACATATCTCCATATCAGAATTGGCTGGAGGACACAATGGGGACAATGACACACATGTGCTAATAGAGCTATTTCAGTTTTTTTCAACGTGATAAGAGATCAGTTCAAAGAGAGATCAGGGGAAAACAGTTATTCTCCTATAGTCTAAACTATGGATGGATATGGATATTTGGAGTTTGTTTGCTACTCACTGTTCAGTAGAAAACTAGCATCCAAGCCAGGCATGGTGGCACACTCCTGTAATCCCAACACTTGGGAGGCTGAGTCATGAGGATCATTGCAAGTTCGAGACCAGCCTGGGGTACAAAGTAAGCTCAAAGCTAGCCTGAACTGCACAGTGAGACTCTCTCAAAAAGACCAAAAAAAAAAAAAAAAAAAAAAGAAAAGAAAAGAAAACCAGCACCCAATGACTGTCATTTATATAAAGTACTATATTACTGATGTAATACTATGATTTCATCAGTTCCCCTGATATTAATAAAAGAACTCCATTTTTCCTCTTTTCATCCTTTTCCTATACTCCAATTTGAGATACACATTATTCCGTTTTCCCTTTGTTAATTCTCTTTACCAGACTAATCTGTCCCCTTACTGTCATAGGCCTCTGGTCTTTATTTTCCAAAGGTCCTATGTGTGTCAAAAACCTATTCTGGGATTCTTTCCATTACCCTTAAGGGTAAAGAAATTTCTTTAGTAGATAAAGCTCCAAGGAGTAACCATTGGAATATTAAGGTCATCTTAAAGAGAAAAGAAAGCAATAAGTTTGGGATATGTTACATACAGGACATGAGAATGTTCTGCAGACTGATAGTATACATGAGTGTGTCGAAAGCATATCTAAAGTTCTGTAACCAAGAAGCCTATTTAACTGCCTTATAATAATATATTCACTGTAATAACAAACACTTATATAGCCCTTTTTACTATGTGCTAGGTTTTATCTGAGTGCCGTATGTATGTCCATATTGTCCCCCACAACAACTGTATGAGGAGGATACTTTTATTATTTTCTTTTATAAAGTGGGAAATCAAAGGACTAGAGGTTAAGTGCCTTGCTTCTCAGTGCTTACATAGTAATTGAGATTTGAATCAGGCATTCTGGCTGCAAGAGCTGTGTTCTTAAATATTATCCTATCTTGACATTCTCAAACTTGTTTGATACCATGGCACCTTTTTTTGTTATAGAATGTATCTTTTGAAACATCGTATTCATGGGACAGTTTGGGAAATGATTTAATAACGCATCTTTTTTTTTTTTTTAATTTAAGAGTAAAAATACTCTCTCAATTTACTTCTTCCTTTTCCTTCTTAAGTAGCAAACGGTGTTCTGGGCATGTAGTTCTCATTCTAATGGTAAAAGTCAGGAAGCAGTTGTGTAATCCAAATCTCCACTTTGGTCTGTATTCCTTTGTAGAAAATCTGGAAAGACTATCCTTCCTTCCTATTTTTAAGTTGTTTTGGGGCAGATCTTTACCCTTTTTATGTTCTGGCTTCACACCATTCTTCACAAGAAATAGTTTTTCATTCTCCTTCTCTTTGTCCTGCCTCCTAGTTAAGTGTATGTTCTCCTAAAGTCACAGTACAATGTAGTGAATAATTCCTGACCTATTTTTTTGTCTTTTTTTTTTTTTTTGTAACAGGAATCAAATTTAGAACCTTGTGCTTGCCCTGTTCTTTTTATAAAACAGTGAATGGCATACTAATATTTCAGACTGATTGCCAGTGTTATGAGTTTTGGATTTTTTTTAAGGAAATAACAGTATTCTTTTTACATTCATAAAGGTTTTTAACATGTGGAACTAAACTTCTGTATCTTTGGACTTCATCACATACAAATACTAGTCCTGGAACAATCCCCAAAAAAGGATATGTCAAGGAAAGAATAGTGCTGCAGGTAATGGTGTTTCTTGGCACATGGAGAGGTTTAAATTTAAATTCTTTTATAAAAAGGGGGGGCAGGGATTTAGCTCAGCAGCGTAAGTGCCTGCCTGTCAGCACGAGGTCATGAGTTCAATCCCCGGTACCAAAAAAAGAAGTGTGTGCATGTGTGCCATGATTTGGGTTATTAAAGAAACTTAATTGATCTTTTAATTTCAGAGTCTATCTTAAATTTAAATGTCACAAAGCCATTTCCAATGACCGAAAAGCAGTAGAAGCTGGGTGGCACATACCTGTAATACTCTGGACGCTGAGGCAGGAGGATCCCAAGTTTGAGGCCAGCCTGGGCAACTTAACCAACACTGTGTCTCAAAATTGATAACCTAAAGCATGGAACATGTAGCTTAGTGGTAGAGTGCCCCTGGATTCAGTCCCCAGTACTGCAAGAAAAAACAGCATTATACCCATCCCAAGAATATATATGTAGTATTGAGAGTTACCAACTATTGGTAACTACTGTCAACAAAAAACCAAGAAACACTAATTTAATATTTAAATATATCCTTATTGCTGAGCAAAAAATCAGCTTTCTTAAGCTAATGTGGCAGATATTTCAACTGTAATTTGATCAGTTTTCTTTGAATTTTTAAGGTTGATTTTCCTTCTCCTACATTTGATATTATTTACACAACTCCTCAAGTTGACAGAAGCATTATACAGCAATACAATTTGGAAACACTGGAAAATGATATAAAAGAAAGACTGCTTGATATTCTTCACAGAGACTCATCACTTGGGTATGCTTTATTTATTCTGTTTTGCCTGCATGTCACCTACAATGTAAAGGTCAAGTTAAGAACTTACATTAAATGCCCTTATTTACTTCACTTCTTAGCAGTGCTGTTGGTGAGGAAAATTTTCTATTTAACTTAACATTTTAAAATAACATCAAAAACTCATTTGGGAAATGATTGTGTAGCTCAGACGTAGATCACTTGCCTAGCATGTGCTGACTGCCAGGTTCAAGCCCAAGCACCACCAAACAAACACAATCAACCTTATATGACTGCATCAATTTAGGAAGTTTGTGCAAGTCAAACTTATTACTTGATCAAAAGGCAAACAGACTGGGAAATATAATAGACAATCAATATATTAATTTCCTTAGTCTATAAAGAATTTTTTCACACCAGTAAGATAACAATGATTCAGTACTGGGGCCAGGGATTTAGCTCAGTGGCGTAAGCACCTGGTGTAAGCATGAGGCGGTGAGGTCGATCCCCAATACCAAAAAAAAAGAATAATTCAGTACTGAAGGAGAGTGTGCACAGATGGATGGCACTGCCTTTTGAACACTTGAAAAGATGTCCAGTCTCTCAAGGAAAAGTAATTTAGTGCAAGTTATTATCTCACATCAGAACAGCAAAATTAAAATGCTTTATCATATGGAAGTGATAAGAGTTCAAAAAAAGATGTGAATTACATGAAAGCCATAACACTTTTAGAGAGCAGTTTGGCAGATTATGCAAGTTACAATTGTGTATATCATGCAATCCATCAATGCTCCTTCTATCTGTATTCCATAGAGAAAACCCTTGTATATTTGCTTATAAGGATAAAAATATTTATTACAATGTTTAGATTGCTGAAAAACTGGAAATGTCTATCAATAACAGTTAAATCATTCAATGGTGAGCTACAGCTATTTAAAATGAAGTTAAAGCTGTATGTACCAGTATATAAGATAGGTTAAGTAAAGAAATCAAAGAGCTGCATAGTACATATAATGTGACTATTAGCAGAAAGGAAAAATTAAAGATCTAAAAACAGCACATATGTGCTTCTCTGTGAATAGACTATCTTTGGAAGAATACACAAGCTTAGGTGATGAGTTGGAAAGAGAGACTTTACTATGCACCTTTCTCAAATAAGGATTTCTTTAGTTCACCATGTGAAATGCATGTGTTTCACTGTATGTATTATATGTATAAAAATGAATGGGGTACAAAATAGTGAAATATTTATTCACATGAACATTTGTCATTAAGTTTAAAGCAAATGGAATGAGAATATCCAGAACAAGTCATTTTCATTTCGATCTCTTCTCTTCTCTTCTCTTCTCTTCTCTTCTCTTCTCTTCTCTTCTCTTTTCTTTTTGAGACAGGGTCTCGCTATGCAGTTCATGCTGACCTTGGTCTCACTTTGTAGTCCAGGATGGTCTTGAACTTGCAACGATCCTCCTCCCTTGGCCTCCTGAGTGCTGGGATTACAGGAGTGCGCCACCACGCCCGGCTATCATTTTGATTATTCTTAATTCAACTGTATAATCATTTTCTAAAATTTTATAGTAGCTGTCATGTGTCTGAAATTCTAGCACTGGGAAGCTGAGAGAGGAGGATCACAGGTTTGAGTCTAACCTGGGCAACTAAGCAACTTAAACCTATCTCAAAAAAAAAAAAAAAGGAAAGGATCAAGGAATATAGCTCAGTACAAAGGGCCTGGGTTCAATCCACAGTACTACCTAACCTAACCCTAATGCCCAAAAAACAATAGCTGCATTTGTTTTCTACTTGACATTTGACTTATAAAATGGATTAAATCCTTGCAGACTCTTAGGGTAAGATCTACTAATTCATCTCTCATTTGTAGTATATGGCATCTGATTTGAGCTCAATAAATTTGTACTGCACTGATTAATCCTTTGTTTTCATGACTGTCTTATTGGGTAGCATGATTTCTTTCTATGCCCAAATTAGGGCAAAGTAGTGATGTTTACCATACGTTGCATTTTTCTATTCCAAATTAGTATTAATGTATTCCCCAAGAAATGAATAAATTTCTTCTTTGTATTTTTAATCATTGAGATTATAACTATGTTGTTATAGTATTAATGAGAAATAATTTCATTCTATTATGAATGCAGGCTTTCCAAAGAAGATAAGGCCTTTTTGTGGGAGAAACGTTATTACTGCTTGAGACACCCAAATTGTCTTCCTAAAATACTAGCAAGTGCCCCAAACTGGAAATGGGTTAATCTTGCCAAAACTTACTCATTGCTTCACCAGTGGCTGCCATTGCATCCATTGGCTGCATTGGAGCTTCTTGATTCAAAGTAAGTCAGTTTATTGTGCTTTCCAATGTGGGCAAATATTAATTAATTTTCACAAACTAAATAATCCCCAAATTGAATCTATAGTACTGTAACTTTTTCTTCCTGAAAAAGAAATACATTGCTCTTGAATAAAGAATTATGTGGTTATTCTTTGTTAGGAACAAATTGAAATTGTATTTTTTAGGAAGTATGGCTTTAGTGTAAGGCAATGTGTGTTAAACCCTGATTTTCTGATATTCTAGATTTGCTGATCAGGAAGTAAGATCCCTAGCTGTGACTTGGATTGAGGCCATTAGTGATGATGAGCTAACAGATCTCCTTCCACAGTTTGTGCAAGTGAGTTTGTTACTAGATTACGTTACTGCAGGTATTTATGAGTTGGGAATGTAGTAAGGGTCCCCTTTTTTATTAAAAGCAGTTTTGTAGTAGGACAGTGTTGAGGGGCATCACATGTAGATTTAGTGTGATCCCCCCGCGCTGTCATCTGCCCCACTTGAATATTGTATATATGTACTTGAATTTTTAATTCTTAGACTTTTTAGAGTCTCATAACAAACCAGACTTGAACTTTTCCTTGATCTTTCTTTTCTGGCTAGTGAAACATTGCTAATAAGTATTATTCCTAAGTCCATTTTTGTGTTTTATTTCATCACTTAGCATATAGTAATTAACTTGTTCAGTTTAATAAAAATTATCCTTTCATGTAAGAGTAGTGTTTGATTTACATGGTTCCTCTTGTGATAATTTTACCTGAATAATTTAGTTTGGGTTTGATCACTACTAAGTCTTACTTTCTTTTACACGTAGGCTTTGAAATATGAAATTTACTTGAATAGTCCGTTAGTGCACTTCCTTCTGTCCAGGGCATTGGGAAATATCCAGATAGCACACAGTTTATATTGGTAAGATTTAAATTTTATTGAGTACTTTATTTCCATTCCTAGTATTGATAGTGATGACATACTCAGTTAAGTCTAAATAATATGTCCATATTACTTACTGTGGTTATCAGATGTTTTGTTAAATGCATTGTTTTATTCTGTGTTATGTTGTATTTTGTCTTTTTGAGACAGGGTTTCACTATGCAGTTCAGGCTGGCCTTGAACTCACTTTGTAGCCCAGGCTGCCCTTAAACTCACAGTGATCCTCCTGTCTCAGTCTCCCAAGTACTGGGATTACAGGCGTGTGCCACCATGCCTGGGTGAATGCATTATTTTTAAAAAGTTAAATTTTTATGTTTTTAGAAAGAAAACCAAAAGTTACAAAAACCCTCTATTGCAAAATGCTTGGCAGGTTGTAACATTGTATTAATAAATTTTTACTTGCTTATATACTTATATTTTTAAATACAAAAAATAGAACTTAATAAATTGATTTTTGAGGGAGGTTAATGTAGTTCTCAGAAGTGACTGACATATATATTTTGCCATGTTAGGCTTCTCAAGGATGCCTTGCATGATACACAGTTTGGTACCCGATATGAACATGTGTTGGGTGCTCTCCTCTCAGGAGGAGGAAAAAGACTCAGAGAAGAACTTTCTAAGCAGACAAAACTTGTACAGCTATTAGGAGGAGTAGCAGAAAAAGTCAAGCAGGCTAGTGGATCAGCCAGACAGGTATGTGACTATGAAAGAGAATGTGTTTTAATGTTAAAAGATCTTTGTGGTGCTGACAAAATAAGTTTTTACTCTTTATCAGTAGACTCCCAATACAGTTCTTAACTACACCTGTGTTATTTGGGGCAAGTAAAATTCAAAGCTCTTTAAAATATGTAGACAAAGATCGCATAGCCTAGCTCAAAACAAATCAATATCTCCATTACCTCTGTTCTCCACTGAACCTAGAGCCCTTGCACTGAGCTCAAACCTGGGGTCCTTCTGGCCCCATCCTCCTAGAGTGCTGTGATTACAGAAATGGTTCAGATTTTTGTTTGAATACTTGTTTTCACTTTATCTAGGAATGAATTGCTTATGTTTAATTTTATTAAGGAATTGTTGAACTATTGTCTCAGTAGTTATACCATTTACATTCCTACCAACAATACAGAAGAGCTCGAATTTATCTGCATGCTTACCAACATTTGTTATTTTCTGAGATTTTTGAGGTCTATAAAATTTTTAATGTATGTAAATATATGTGTTTTGCATTGTAGGGATTAAATCCAGGGTCTCCTGCATGCTATGCAAGTGTTCTACCATTGAGCCATGTGCCCAGCCCTTTTTATTTTCTGTATTAACTTTGAGACAGGCTCTCACTATGTGGCTCAGGCTAGCCTCAGACTTGAAATGTAGCCCAGGCTGGCCTCAAACTCAACAGCCTCCTGCCTTAGCCTCCCAAGTAGCTGGAATTGCAGGTGCACATAAGCCACACCTCGCTCAAGTTTTTGCTGCTTTGGTAGTATTTCTTTTTTAATTTTTATTTCTTTTTATTTTTTAAAGTTGTGATCTCACTGTGATGCCTGGCACAGTTGTGTACCCTTAAGCTTAAGCAAGCCTCCTGCCTCAGCCTTCCAAGTAGCTGGAACTGCAGGCATGCACCATCACATCAGGCTCACTAGTATTTATAGGAAACTTCTAAAGGCAAAATAGCTGAGTCAAGAGCTATGTACATTTTTTAGTTATAATAATTTGTTAGATTGCTCTCTAAAAAAAAAAAAAAAAAGCTATGCCTGCATTCACTTCTTTCTCCACCAAGAGATTATAAAATATTTCCCACCATTGAATGTTGTCTTAAATTTTCATCTGGCAAATGAAAAATTGCATCTCAGTTTTGCTTACTTCTCATTTCTTTATAATTGTTAACAACCTTTAACATATTTTGTATGTTGGTTGGCCATTTGTATTTTTCCCTCTTCATTGCTTTTGCCCATTTCAATTTTGTTTTTGCAGTAAAAATGAACACGTTTAGCAACAACTTTCTTTATTTTTTTACCATTTGGCAGTTGGGCATTTTATAAATTGTGTCTACAGCATAATGTAATGTCTTAAAAATAGATCTTAATTTTCATTATGTATTTACAGTAACAATTTCTTTCTATAGATTGTCCTCCAAAGGAGTATGGAAAGAGTACAGTCCTTTTTTTTGAGAAATAAATGCCGTCTTCCTCTCAAGCCAAGTCTAGTGGCAAAAGAATTAAATATTAAGGTGACACAGTACTTCTTAAGTTCATATTAAATTTCAAAGTAATATGTAAAAAGAAGGAAAATGGGCAGGTATATTTAAGGTAAATGAGGACAAAACCTCCATAGTTTGGTTATAACTATATATGGAAGGACATCTATGATTACTATGCATCTCAGCATATTTGTACCCAATCACTAGTCCTAAAAGATCAACAGTATAAAATTATTTATTTTTACTGGTTTAGCTTATTGTTTCTCTTAAATTGGCGCTCCCCACCCAATAGCAGGGATTGAACCAGGGCCTTCACACTGAGCTATATTCAAGCCCTTTTTATCTTTTGAGACAGTCTTACTAAGTTAAGTTGCATAGACCGGGCTTGAACTTGTGATCCTTTTGCTTCAGCTTCCCAAAGTGTTGGATTTACAGGCATGCATCACCACTCCAAGCTTGGTTTTATCATTTTAAATTCACTTTTTAGTCAGTTTCACTTAAAAATGAGATTTGATTTCTGCTATTGAAATTGGGCTTTTGTCAGTACTTGATTCCATAGATAATCAACTATAACACTGTTATAAGTAGTAGACATCTCCTCCCAGAACTACCACACTTGGTCAGCCTTGTGGTCCATACTATACCCAGCTCCTTTTGCTAGTGAAAGCACCAAAGGATGGTTTGTGGATGGAAGTGCTTTAAGACACTTATAAGGCTCAGATTTGAAACATTTTTGTCTCAGGTTTTTAAGTTTTTGTTTCTCTGCTTATGATGTATTGCTCACATATACCATGTCTAAATTTTTAAAGTGTTTTTATGTACATATTATGTGCCAGACTCCATCTAAGAATCATTTTTATTTGCCATAATTCAAGAAAGTAAGTGAAAGGGGAAGTGCGTGCCTAGGACAATAAATAAAATCATGAATTTCAGTGTTGTTTTCCTAATATTTGAATGTTGTATTCTCAGTCCTGTTCCTTCTTCAGTTCTAACGCCGTGCCCCTAAAAGTCACCATGGTGAATGCTGATCCTATGGGGGAAGAGATTAATGTCATGTTTAAGGTGAGCAAGATAGAGTTACTTTTGAGGGGGACAGGATCTCACTGGGTTGTCTAGACTGATGTTGAACTGTTGGGCTCAAGAGATCCTACTGTCTCAGTTTCCTCAGTAGCTGAGATTACAGATATATGCTACCATTATCTGGCTACAGTTGCTTTCTTTTATTTTTTTTTTTCCCGGCACCTGGGATTGAACTCACGACCTTGTGCTTGCTGGGCAGGCGCTTAGACCGCTGAGCTAGATCCCCAGCCCTCATTTGCTTTCTTTTAAAAAATGGCAATTAAAAGAAAAATTTTTTATCTAATTCCTTTTCCAAAATTACAAGGCGATTTTGTTTAGTACTTTAATTTGAGTAATTAGACAAACATTTCATTGATAACTGTTTCCGAACAGATTTGATAACCAGTGCAAATATGGAATACAGCTGTGGGTTGGGCCCCACAGATTGAACATGTAACTTAAGGCGGTACCTGTAATGCAGTACCGTGATGTGAATGGCATCTCCTAGAGTTAACATAGTACAAAGTGGAAAACCATGAGCACTGGCACTGGTTTTGGGACACATACGGATCACTTGTGGAGAACAGCAGGATTGTAGTACTGCAGAGTCATCTCTTATCTGTTATAATTCACTGTGTTGCGATCATAATTTATCTATTTTGAAGAAAGATAAGTGGAGGTTCAGAACAATATGTTCTATCAGACCACGTTAGGTATGATTTTACCAAATTTCCATACTCTTAGGTCTGGTTGGGACTCCATATTCGGTCTTACTGATATAAGTATTTCCTAAAACAGTATCATCTGTTTTAATTATAGAAATCATATGTGTTAAGTCTTAATATTTGTTAAGGTATATCCTCATTTTTTCATAATTTTCTTGGGAATGGTAAACTTATTGGGGTTCCAGTTAGGAACCTCCCTACCTTAGTATTGGAGATTGAACCCAGGGCCTTTGTAGAGCTACACCCCCCAGCCCATTTTTGAGACAGGGTCTTATGAAGTTGCCTGGACTGGGTTTAAACCTGTGATCTTCCTACCTTAGGTAGGGCCCAGTTAAACCTACTCATTTTGGGAAGTCTAATTTCTTTAAAGTCTAATTTCTTTAAGATAAGTGTGTGCTCACAGACAGACATAACAGGGAAGCCTTGTGAGCCCTTTACCCAGTTTCCCCCAATGGTGACATCTTGTATGATTAATGTAGAGTATCAAAATTAGAATATTGCCATTGATACAGTTAAAACACAGATCATCAAAAAGACCCTTAGGTAGAACTCTTAAAAGACATAGGTATAAGCAAAGATTTTATGAACAAAACCCCAATCACACAGGAAATACTACAAAGAATCAACAACTGGGATCTCATCATATTGAAAAGCTTTTGCACAGCAAAAGAAACCACTGACAGAGTGAAGGGACAACCTGCAGGGTGGGAAAAAAATTTTGCCAGCTGTTCCTCAAAGGACTAATATCTAGAATATGAAAAAAATGTTCAGTATCATTGGTCATTCAAGAGATGCAAATTAAAACAATGCTGGGATTCCACCTCACTCTAGAAAGAATGGCTATTATCAAGAAATCTAATAACAAATGTTGCTAGGACTGTGGAGAAAAGGGTAACTTTCTCTGCTTTTGGTAGAAGTGTGAACTGGCGCGACCACTGTGGAAATCAGTGTGGAGATTTCTTGAAAAACTTAAAACTAGAGGTTCCATTTGACCCAGCTATGGCCCTTTCTGGTATCTTCCTGAATCAAAAGTGTCATACCACAGTGATATGTGCACACCCATTTTTCTAGCAGCACAGTTTGCAATACCTAAATCTTGGAAACAGCCCAAATGCCATCAACAGATGAATAGATAAAGAAGATGTGGTTTTTTAACACAATGGAGTACTACTCTGCCATAAAGAAGGATAAGCTTGAGACATGTCTAAGTAAATGGATGCACCTTGAGACCATATTCTTAAATGAAATAAATCAGACACGTTTAAATATTGCATTGTCAGTCAGGTGTGGTGGCATGTGCCTGTAATCCTATCACTCAGGAGGCTGAGGCAGGAGAATTGCTGTGAGTTTGACGCCAGCCTGGACTGCAAAGTGAGTTCAAGACCAGCCTGAACTGCATAGTGAGACCCTGTCTCAAAAAGACCTAAATAAATAAATAAATAAATCACATTGTCTCTTTCAGTGACCAAAATATATAATAAATGTTGTGAAATAGGAAGAAAATGTTCAAATGGGAAGGGGTAGAGGGGAGGAGGAAAGGAAGGAAGGAAGAAGAATAGAAGGAAAAGCTGGGCATGGTGACACACTCCTCTAATCTCAGCACTTGGGAGGCTGAGGCAGGAGGATCATTGCAAATTCGAGACCAGCCTGGGCTGCATAGCGAGACCTTGTCTCAATAAAAAGGACAAAAAGCCAGGTGTGGTGGCTCACGCTTGTAATCCCAGCACTCAGGAGGCTGAGACAGGCGGATCATTGTGAGTTCGAGACCAGCCTGGGCTACAAAGTGAGCTCAAGGCCAGCCTGAACGGCATAGTGAGACCCTGTCTCAAAAAAATAGGGCTGGGGATCTAGCTCAGCAGTCTAAGCGCCTGCTCGGCAAGCGCAAGGTCGTGAGTTCAATCCCCGGTGCCGCAAAAAAAAAAAAAAAAAGAATAGTAGGAAAAAATGGAAACAAAGCTTTTGTAAATAAGGAAGGGAAGAGGGGTTAAAGGGAGAGAGAGGATGGGAAAGAAAAGCAGCAGCAAGGTATATCATGTACAGGTACAAATACCTTGTGCTGAATGTGATCATTGTATATATCTAAAATTACCAATAAAATTAATTTTTAAAAAAGATCACTATGTTGCCCCTTTCTTCCTAATTCAGTATAATTCATATACTCTAAACTGTACAGTTCAGGAAACTGAGACATTAATAGGTTAAGTAGCTTTCTCTAGAATGCTGCAAAAAAATAAAAAATAGATCAGTTTATCTCGTTATTTTATTTCCTTGATTTCAAGGTTGGTGAAGATCTTCGGCAAGATATGTTGGCTTTACAGATGATAAAGATTATGGATAAGATATGGCTTAAAGAAGGCCTAGACTTGAGGATGGTAATTTTCAAATGTCTCTCAACTGGCAGAGATCGAGGTAAGTTTGTTAGGTATTTCTTGGTACCTTTTTTAAGTTTTAAATTTTTTTTCTGGGAGTTTAGTATGTGCCTGCCTGAAAGATTCTGATGCATATATACTGTGGTTTTAGTTGTTTCTTGTTCAGTTAATTATTGTATTTTTACTATACTTGAGATAGCAAACCTAGAACCTTATGTATGCTAGGCAAGCATTGTACCACTGAGTTATACCCCCATCGTTTTTTATTTTATTTTGAGGTTCTCAGCAAATTGCCCCAGTTGGCCTCAAATTTGTAATCTTTCTGCCTCAGTTTCCCAAATATCTGGGATTGGGGATTTACCTCAGTGGCATAAGTGCCTCCCTGGCAAGCATGAGGTTGTGAGTTTGATCCCTGGCACCAAAAAAGAAAAACAAAAACAAAAACCAAATATCTGGGATTATAAGCATTTGCCATCTTGCCAGCTTTTTCTTATTTTCACCTTGTGTTATTGGATTGGTGCAATTGCTCATGATTAAATCTCTTAAAAAAGAAACAAAAACTCAGCCAGACCTGGTGGGACTCGGCTATAATTCCAGCACTCAAGAGGTTTAGGCAAGAGATTGCCACAACTCTGAGGGCAGCTTGGAACACCAAAAAAATCTCAGTGGGTAGCCCTACTAAATCCTTTGCAGTAACCAGCGGTGCCTATTAATTAATCAATAAGGATTTTAAAGACATCACTTTTTTTTTTTTTGAGACAGAGTCTTGCATTGTAGTTCCAGCTGGCCTTGCACTCACTATGTAGCACAGGCTAGCCTTGAACTCATGGCTATCTTCCTGCCTCAGCTTCCCTAGTGCTGGAATTACAGGCATGAGTCATCACACCCAGCTGGACTTAAGCTTTTGAACTAAGAATAAGGCCATATCCAAAGAAAACAACTTTGACTTCATTTCTATAGAATAAAATAGTCATTTCAAAGTTTTTCCTATGAAGAACAGATACTTACTTACCAAGTAAGTTTTTGAGATAATGAATTTTAAACAACCCAAGTGTATTGGTATACATCATGTGCTCAGTAAATACCAACAGTCGTTTTGTTATTTCAGTCCTGGGGATTGAACCCAAGGCCTTCACACTGAACTACATCTTCATCCTCACCCAGCATTTTTTTTTTTTTTTTTTAAAGACAGAGTCTAAGTTACCCAGGCTGGGCTTGAATTAGGGATCTTCCTGCCATAGTGCTGGGATTACAAGCATACATCACCACCACACCCAGCTGCAACCAGCTATCATTATTCTTAGCAACAAATATTTGTTGAGTATCGTCTGTAAAATGACATGATGAAGTCTTGTGAAAGTTTACATTATCTAGCTAGCCATCTAGTTTTCTAGTATATTTTCCATTCTTTTTGTGCTAAAATACCTATGGTGTAGGGATTCACTGCATTTCAAGGTAGGTCATCTTATCCAGAATAGCTCTAATAGCTGTAGAGTTCTTTCTTTCTTATATTTAGTTGAATAATAATGGAACTAATTCTAATGTCTTTTACCCATTGATTCCATATCTATGTAAGAACTATCATATAATTATGTTGAAGACTTCTTAAAGATAACCAGTATCACTGCCTCAGATTTTTTTTCCCTCCAGTATCAGATTGAACCCAGGGCCTTTCCACTGGGCTACGTCTATCCTCAGCCCTTTTTAAATTTATTTTTATTTTGAGACAGGTTCTCTCTAACTTGCCCAGGCTGGTTTCAAACTTTTAATCTTTCTGCCTCAGCTCCCCAGGTAGCTGGAATTACAGGTGTATGCCATTGTGCCAACTTGTTTCTTATTTTAATCTAGTGTTACTTTATTTTTGCAATTTTTTAATATTTTATTTTGAGACAGGGTCTTGCTAAATTGCCTATGGAGGGCTTGAACTGGCAAGCCTCCTGATTCATCCTCCCAGAGTGGTAGGATTATATGTGTTTGCAATAATACCAAGCTCTGCTTCAGATAGAGTTTTGTCTTCTTCAGTCATTTATCAAAGGCAACTCTAAATTATTATCCAGTTGTATTCCCTGTAAAGTGTTCAAGTAATCCATTCTAAAAATGGCATCTGGATTTTGTAGAATACAAAAGGGCAACGAAAGTGCCATACATGTGCACAAATGAAACAGTAAGTCTTTATCCTATGTCTTGGCCATCCTGTACTTGTACATTTTGTATTTTGGACTTACGTCAATTAATTTTGTCCCATTTGATCCTCTAGTTTTCAACTTCTTGGGTGCTTTTTAAAATCTGATTCTTGTTACATGTTGTGGAACCTCTGTGTCATAAAGAGATTGGAAGAAAATATATTCTGTAGCTTTTGTTAAGTTACTGGGGAAAATGTTTACCAAGAGCCAAGGACCAACCCTTGTGGCTTGCCCATTAGAGACCACCTTCAGGTGATTGCTAAATCAAGTACAGTATTTTACTTAGTAACGTTTTTCATTGTATTAACAACCACTTCACAGTTCTCTATTTTATGTGTCAGGATGGTGTGTGAGCCCAAAGCTTTCCGTTTTTCAGTGTAAGTGTGAAAAATTTGTCTTGTCAAAAAGGAAAGCAGATCTATTTAAGAATTCTTACTGATTGTCTTTCACATAAATCTTTTAAGGTGGGAGTTATTTTATCAAGTAAGACTCCTCTGCAGGAGCTTCTCATCTCTTAGTTTTTTTGTCGCAATGCTGTTTATATATTTGAAGTACTACTTTCTTGTTTTGAAATTCCATGTAACATCAGAGGTTCAGTTCCCTTTTTTTTAATGTTGTTTATAATGGTTTAATGCTTACTGTGTACCTTGCCTTTTGCTAAACTTTTTATGTGATGTGTCTGTCCTTATTTATCACATGAAGAAATCATAGCCTTATCCTCCATGAATTTTTTGCAAGCACTTCAGCCTATAGTACTCTCATTTCTTCAAATTCAGTGATTATGTTTATACTTTCCAGACATTTATTTTGTATTACTGTACTTAGTTTTTCTTTCTGTATGTTTATATCTTACCTGGATTTTTTTTATGTTTCCTCAGGGCAGAGTCTGTTACCTTACTTCACTTTGGTCCACTGTTTCATACATAGTGATTAGACATAGTCACAGAAAAAAGATTGGAGTACTCATTAAGAAAGGTTTTCACTGTGAACTGTAAAGTATAAGATGACGCAACCAAAATAGCATAAAAGAGTCAAATGTGCTGCGAATACTGCACACTCCTTGTAATCCCAGCACTCTGAGACAATTGGATTGCAGTCGCAAAATTTAAAAAAAATTAAAAGGAGCCAGGGACATAACTCAGTGTGAAGGCCCTGTACTGAAGGGGAAGGCAAATGAATTCCCTCTATTATGTGTAACTACACTGTTGGAATTAAAACCTGCCCTGAGAATTTCTACCATAGTGTCCTGGAGGCCTTGGTCAACTTGGTTTTCTCCAGTTCTTTGTCCAAAGCAAATCTGTTGTTTCCATCTTTCCCTCCCTCTCCCTGTGCCCATAATAGTGATCGATCTCAGGAAGTGTTGAGCTACATCCCCACCCTTTTTTATTTCAAGATGTTGGGGGGGCTCTTACTAAGTTGCCCATGCTGGCCTTGAACCTGCAGTTCTCTTGCCTCAGCCTCCCAAGTAGTTGGGATTACAGCATGTGCTGCCATATCTAGCTCCATATCTTTTATTTGATACCAATATATACCCTTTATTTTTAAAATACATAAATAAATTTTAAAGTATATAAGTAATATATATACATAACAAAATATCCAGATAACATATAAAGAATAAATTGAAAAATAAATTTTAGTTTCTGTCACACCTCCATCCTTGATCTTAGACATCCTACCACCATACATAACCACTTGTATAGTTTTCAGGGAATATTCTGTGTATATTCTGACATGCACAACAGTTTTGTTGTGCAGTTTTTTTTTTAACACAAAGTACTCCATCTTGATTTTTGTTTTTAAATGACATTATTTTAAAGATCTTTTTACATAAGCATATAAAGACCTACCTCACTGTAGTTCATTGTATAGCTATCCCATGATTTCCCATGATTTTTTAATTAATAATTTCTTTCACAGTACTGGGGATTGAACCCAGGGAGCGCCGATGTCCATCTCTAGTCCCCCTCCCTCCTTTTTTAAATTTTGAGACAGTTTTTTGCAAAGTTGCCCACAAGGGACTCAAATTTGCAATCCTCATCAACCCCCCAAATAACTAGCGTTATAGGTGTGCCCCACCATATCCAGCCTCCCATAATTTATTTGATGCTTGCTTTAAGGAATTACAGAGATTAGAAAACAAAAAAAGAAACAATTTGCTCAGCCAGCAACATTCCATTTTATAGGAAGATAAAACACAAACTTTTGTGTGTCACAAAGACAGTCTTCATGTGTTTATCTTATTAAAAGAGCTTAATATGCTCCTGTCTTGCACAGATACATTATTAGGGACAGTTTTTCTTGCTGAAATGCCAGTGTATATAAGTAACTTTACCATCAAGGTCAGTATCATGTAGTTTGTCATTAAAATTACTAGGCAGGCATAGTGGTCCCACACCTATAATCCAGCACTCTCAGAGGCCAGGGCAGGAGGATCTAAAGTTTGAACTCCTTTTCTCAGGTCAGGGAGTGGGAATGTAGCTCAGTACAAAGGCCCTAGGCTCAATCCCCAGTATTGCCCACCCCACCCCCCAAAAAATCTTCCCCTTTGGGGATTAGAACTCACACATATAGTCAAAAATTGACTTTTGCATGTTGGGTACTTTTGAAAAGACAAAATGATTTTGATTACCCACATTTTCTAGTAAGGCCTGCCAGGCATGATTTTTTTGAAAATGATAATTGCTAGATGATGTCTATGTCAAGGGTTGAAAGCTGCTGAGTACGAGTTGGCACACAGTTATAATCCCTGACACCTGGGAGGCTGAGACCAGAGGATTGTAAATTCTAGGCCAGGTTGGGCAACTCTGGACCTTGCCTCAAAGTACAGAAAAGGCTGAGGATACAGCTAGGGGGTAGAGTGCCTGTATGGTCAATACTCAGTACTAGGGGATAGAGGTGAGGACTGAAAACTAAATTTTTTAAAAGCTTGCTTTTGGGAGATACTTTTTCACATGGCTTACTGTTTTATCGTTAAAGGCCTGGTGGAGCTAGTTCCTGCTTCAGATACTCTCAGGAAAATCCAAGTGGAATATGGTGTGACTGGATCCTTTAAAGATAAACCACTTGCTGAGTGGCTGAGAAAATACAATCCCTCTGAAGAAGAATATGAGAAGGTGGTTAGCATGTTTCCTTATTCCAAAAACTGTCGAAAATGCGTTACAAAGTTTTTAATTGCATTGATTGTGTAGTTCTCATGACTAAGTAGACAGTATATGTCAAGAAAACAGTATCTTTCTCTGTATAGAAAAAATATGAGGGACCGGGGGTATAGCTCAATGGCATGGTGCCTGCCTGGCAAGCATGAGGTCCTGCGTTTGATTCCTGGTACCAAAAAAAAAAAAAAAAAAAAAAAATATATATATATATATATATATATATATATATATACACACACACACACACATACACACACATATATATGACAGAATGCATTTAATGGCAAGAATATGAATGAAACCAATGTTAAATTACCTCCAAAATATTCCAAACACATCCTTAGAGGCCAGCAAAACAGACGGTACTTTTATAACCTAGAATTGTTATATTTTCCAAGTATCTTGGAAGAAGTTATGGAGATGAGTAAGAGCTGCATCATGTGTTTAAGAAAATAGATAATGGGCCTGACTGTCTAGGCTTGAGTTTTGCCCTCGAGTCACCCACCAGCTATAGGACTTTGGGAGAGTTCATTAACCTCTCTGTGCCTCAGTGACTTCTGCTATAAAATACTATAGTTTACATTGTAGTATTATAGTATATAGTATGGCTATAGAAATGATTGTACAGGGCTAGTAAGTTATTGTGTTATAAGGAATTAAATGAGTATGTATATTCACAGCACAGAGAAAACTCACAGCATCGAGTAAAATATATTAATTGATAGATGTTTTTCTTATTGGAAACATCAACTTTTTAATATATTTTAGTATTGTTTTGAATTACATAGAAGAAAACAGCAATTTCTTACTGCACAAGTCTGTCATGACCCTAGCTTGCCTTAAGAAAAACTCACAAGCACTTTGAATGATGACATAAGAAGATCCCAGGTTTCATTGTCATTTACCTGCCAAATTTCTGTATCATTGTATCTCTTATAAATATACAAGTGCCATTGTTGATTTGTGAAGGTAAAACACAGGAATTTTGTCCTTTGTGGATCTTTTAGATTGTAAAGTCACTACCTTTTCTTATTTCTTTGTAGACTGGGTGAAGCAGTGCAGCAGAAGCCAATACCTGTTTATAGTAATGCTGGCTTGTGAATTTTTTTAGTGAGTTGTTTGACACAAAACAACTGTCAAGTAGTGCACATTGAGTGTTTCTTATGCTTTGGGTTTTTTTTGTTTTCTTTTTCATTTTTGTCTTTTTGAGACAGGGTCTAGCCGTGTGGTTCAGGCTGACCTTGAGCTTACCTTGCAGCCCAGGCTGGTCTCAAACTTGTAACAATCCTTTTGCCTTAGCCTACCAAGTGATGAGATTACTGGTGTGCAGCACTGTCCCTGGCTCTGGGGTTTTTTTTTATTGAGCAAGAAATAGTGTAACAGTGAAATCAGACTGACTGAGTTTGATTCCTGGCTCTGCCATCTAACAGTTGTGATCTTGGGAAAATAACTTCTCTATGTTTCAATTTCTCTTATCTGTAAAATGGCAAAAATAATGTGTTTAAGTCATTGATTTGTTGTGGGATTATAAATGAGTTAATGTGTATGCACAAATTATATATATGGAGATAGAGGTGGGAGGGAGGTGTGCCTGATTTGTGATAAGTGCTCTATAAAAATCTGCTGTTATCATCTTTGGTAATGACTTCTGGAGGTTATGGAATAAAATTAACCACGTGGGCACGTAGAGCTACATGACTGCACTACTCAGAAATACAGTATTTTTAGCCAGACATAGTAATACATGCCTGTAATCTGAGGACTCTGGGAAGCTGGGGCAGGAGTATCATAAGTTCCAGCCCAGCCTGGGCCGTTTAATGACTTAATGGGATTCTGTCTCAAAAAGAGTAAAAAAAAATTTTTTTTCTTTAAAGGCCAGGAATGTAGCTCAGTGTAAAGGCCCTAGATTCAGTCCCTTTTACTACCGCCAAAAAAAAAAAAGGAAAGTGGGGGGGGATGCAGTACTTTGAAAATAAACTAAATGTATATGCTTTAGATAAAAACATTGTGTACATCTTTTTGTAGCCCTTGTAGTAAGCAGCAGAGTATGTGAAGAACAGGATTCCCACAAACATGATGCTTAAAGACTGTTCAAAGGCAGTGCATACTCTTTAAGTGGGTACTGACTGGATCCTTACCTGTTGAAAGACAAAAGTTGGAGAGCAAGGGCAGTAGTTACTTTAAGAAGAGTGTTGTTGAAATACAAAAGACTGGTTTTTATTACTATAACACAGTTCATATGATACTGAGGGAGATTATGACAATGTTTTCAAAGAGTGGTAATTAATCTTTGTAAACCCTGCCCTCTTCAAAAATAATTTCTTTCCTAAAAGAATTTTATATTTTTATTATAGGCTTCAGAGAATTTTATCTATTCTTGTGCTGGATGCTGTGTAGCCACCTATGTTTTAGGCATTTGTGATCGACACAATGACAATATAATGCTTCGAAGTACAGGACACATGTTCCATATTGACTTTGGAAAGTTTCTGGGCCATGCACAGATGTTTGGTAGCTTTAAAAGGTACTAATAATGTTCTTACTGTTGTTACGAAAGAAATGAGACATGTCTCATTTTCCAGATTAATGTCCTTCCCCTTCTTACTCTGCTCTGTTATATGGCTCCCTTTGTACAGAACTGGAGATAAAAATGCCTAAAGTGGGCTGCGGATGTAGCTTAGTGGCATGGTGCCTGCCTGGCAAGCGCAAAGTCCTGAGTTTGATTCCCAGGGCCTCCCCGCAAAAAAAAAAAAAAAAAAAATACCTGAAGAGATGACTTTATACTAGTAGACAAAATGAGTGAATATGTAAACCTTGTTGAAATGGATTGACATTCGTATCTAGTTTGTGGTATTTGTTAGAAATGTTTCCATCTGTATAATGGCATGAATATAAAATTTTTCTCTATGTTTGTAATCACTATTTACCTCTGGTTATATAGATTTATAAATATTACATTAGAGAAATTTTCATATATAAGATCTTTCCACATAGTGAAATTATTATTTGATAGCTTTCCTGAAAATATGACTTTTTAAGAATGAAAGAAATTCAAAAACTGTCTGTACTTTTTCTGCTTGGAAATCCTACTCTGAAATTGCTCAGATAGCTTCGTTTAATAACCACATAATAGCAATAGCCCTATTTGAATAGCTTCTGTTAGTAATGTGTGTGTACTTTCATTTTAAACAGGGATCGGGCTCCTTTTGTGCTTACCTCTGACATGGCATATGTCATTAATGGGGGTGAAAAGCCCACCATTCGTTTCCAGTTGTTCGTGGACCTCTGCTGTCAGGCCTACAACTTGATAAGAAAGCAAACAAACCTCTTTCTTAACCTCCTTTCACTGGTAACTCTATTCTTTATAATCATTTAATCAATTTTATATTAGTATATCTGTGTTTCATTACCTAAAAAAGACTACTTTATGATTTTGGAATAAAATTTACTGTAGTCACAAATATCACCTGTATTACTGAAGTATTTTAAAATTGCTGCTATGTTAGCCAGGCCTGGTGGCACGTGCCTGTAATCCCAGCACTCAGGAGGCTGAGACAGGAGAATGGTTGTGAGTTTGAGACTAGCCTGGGCTACAAAGTGAGCTCAAGGCCAGCCTGAACAGTATAGTGAGACCCTGTCTCAAAAAAACAAGGGCCGGTGATTTAGTTCACTGGCCTAAGCACCTGCCTGACAAGCATGGGGTTGTGAGTTTGATCCCTGGTGCTGCCAAAAAAAAAAAAAAAAAAAATTACTGCTATGTGAAATAAGCCAAGCATAAAAAAGTACGTACTTTACTCCATTTATTAAAAGAAAAAGTAGCGACCCTGGAAGTTGAGGAATAGTTAATAGCTGAAGCTCAGGAGGGGTGTATGGGAATGCTGGTGCATGTTTTGTGTCTTAACTTGGGTGTGGTCAGATTGTGAACATTCATTAACTGGACATTTAGAATTTCTACACTTGGGATAGATGTTACACTTCAATATAAAATTTTAAAAAGAACAAAATTAAAACCAAAAACCCTACTGTGACTATTGTGACTGAAATTGATGTGGTAATAAAAACAGCCCTAGAAAAAGTTTGGATTTCAAAGTTTTTATTCATACATGGGCTTTACAGTTTTCAACAAGTTGGTTGACTTAGCCTCCATTTTCTCATCTGTAAGAGAATCACCTAGATTCTCAAAACATTAACACCTCAAAACAGTGATTAGTTTATTTACTTTAATTCTAGTTACTTGACCAGCAGAAAATTTAACTCAAACTTTTTTTCTTCTACAGATGATTCCTTCAGGGTTACCAGAACTTACAAGTATTCAAGACTTGAAATATGTTAGAGATGCACTTCAGCCCCAGACTACAGATGCAGAAGCTACAATTTTCTTTACTAGGTATGGCATATTTAAGTATATTGTAGAGGGCACATACAATTGGCTTTCATCTGTTTTACCTTAGTTTAAACAAAAACTCTTTACCAAAAGTCTGAGTGAGAGGAAAAAACTATAATTCACAGTATTAGCAAATCATAGGTGTAAAGGGTTGGGCTGAGGATGTAGCTCAGTAATGGAACACTTGCCTGGCATGTGGGAGGCCCTGCGTTCATTCCTTAGCACTACAAAAAGTTATTTACTGAATAAATGTAAAGGATTGCTGACACCCATATTCCTAGCACTTGGGAGACTGAGGCAGGAGGGAAGTCACAAGTTCAAGGCTAACCTGAGCTATATAGTGAATTCAAGGCCAGGCTGAACTACATAGCAAAACTCTGTCTCAAAAAAAAAAAAAAAAAAAACTCTGCTAAACTATTTTTAGGATTATACTATAGTAATTTCCATGGATGGCTTAAGTGGTTAAAATAGCAAACTATAGGACACAACTATAATTACTATATGACATGTTACTTAAAACACATATGCCAGTGGCTGGCATTCGAATTTGTCATTACTGCTTTAAAACGCAGGGCGCCAGGGTTATCAGGCTGGGGTCACGCTCGCGGAGCAGAGCTGAGCTCTTGGCGCGGTGCGTTGACTCCCTAGGTGGGGCCTCAACATGCAGAATGACGCTGGCGAGTTCCTGGATTTGGATGTGCTGCGGTAGTGCTCCACCAGCAACCGCATCATTGGTGCCAAGGACCATGCATCCATCCAGATGAACGTGGCCGAGGTTGACAAGGTCACTGGCAGGTTTAATGGCCAGTTTAAAACCTACACTACCTGCGGGGCCATTCGCAGGAGATGAATCGGATGACTCCATTCTATTATTGGCCAAGGCTGATGGCATCTTCTCAAAGAACTTCTGAGTAGAGAGAGTTGTGGCTGTGGAACATTTATCCCAAATAAATAGTCAGAAAGCCAAAAAAAAAAAAAAATCTTTCTGGCAAATGGGTTTTTGAGATCTGGTGACCAGACTGATCACGGACTACTGCTGCTACATCATCATAACTCCACAGCTGAGAGGGGCATATGAGTTCACATTCTCATCTCTCCTTTTTTCCTTGCCTTCTGCCTCTCATTGAAGACAATGGATTGAACTTTCCTAGTCTCAGCAGTTAGGGCCAAAATGAATTGAAGGAAGCTTTTGTATGACCTTGCACACTAACCCTGACAGCTTAGGTGATGGTTTTGTTTTTTGGTTCTTGTTTTTGAAAGAGATTCATTTGTTCTCCTGGGTAAAAACTACAGAGCATCGGGGCGTGGTGGCTCACGCCTATAATCCCAGCACTCGGGAGGCTGAGATAGGCGGATCCCCAGCCTGGGCTACAAAGTGAGCTCAAGGCCAGCCTGAATGGCATAGTGAGACCCTGTCTCAAAAACAGGGCTGGGGATCTAGCTCAGTGGTCTAAGCGCCTGCCCGGCAAGCGCAAGGTCGTGAATTCAATCCCCAGTGCCACAAAAAAAAAAAAAAAACTACAGAGCAGATGTGCATTTGCCTGTTTGAACTTTCATAACAAAATACCATAGCCTGTGTGGGTTAAACTATAGTCGTTTATTTTCTCACAGTCCTAAAGGCTGGAAATACAAGATCAAGGAGCAGGCTGCTTAGGTTCGTAATGCAGGCTCCCTCCATAGACTAAGTGGCTGTCTTCTTGCTGTGTCCTCATATTGGATAGAGAAGGGTTTTCTTGTCTCTTATAAGAACTCTTACTGCATCTAGACGCCATCCTTATGACCTTTTTTAACCTTAATTCTTTAAAGGCCCCATCTCTAAATAAATTCACATAAGAATTGCTGGGAATACAAACATTTAGTCCATGACAAGGCCAGACACCTGTGTTAGGGGTTCTTTCACTTAACTTTTTGAATGAATCTCCTTATCTGACATCAAACTCTAACACTGTACTTTTTGTTTGTTTGTTTTTTGAGATAAGGTCTTTGCTTGAAACCATTATTGTAACCAAGGCTGACTTCAAAGTTGCAATTCTCCTATCTTAGTCTCCTGAGTAATGGGATGTCCAGGCATTCACCACCCTGCCCAGGGATGTTGTACTGCTTGACAGAAGAGAAATTTTAAATTTTTTTTAAAATAAAGAATTATGAATACATTTGAACAAAAATTCTTTTGGTTTTCAGTACCAAATGCAGATTCCTAGAGAGATAACCAGAACTATCTCATTTTGTTTTCATGCCTAATTTATGACTATGAATTAACTTTTTTTTTATTTTAAAGAGAATAAAACCTAACAAAATAAAACAGAATAAAGCCAATCAAAACAAAACAGTGAAAGTGGTACAGAAACAGGATAACAGGAAATCTATAATGGCTACCATATCTCTTGTTGTCTTCAAAATAGTTGTCCATACCATCAGACATAGTAAAATCAAACAAAACAGAATAAAACCAATCAAAACAGTGCCTGGGGT
>RJWT010001778.1:32019-45285 GCA_004365215.1 Cuniculus paca
AAAAAAAAAAAAAAAAAAAAAAAAAAAAAAAAAAAAAAAAAAAAAAAAAAAAAAAAAAAAAAAAAAAAAAAAAAAAAAAAAAAGAACATTAAATAAAACAGTATATCAGAACACAATTAAACTGTGAGAACAATGTTGGATTTCAAAAACAAGACAAAAGGAAATCCCCCATATTTGCTGTATTGCATTCTGTTAACCTCCTAATAGATGCTCAAACTACCGGCCTTAGGCCTGCAAAGTCAATCAAATAATACAAGCATTTAGTTGTTTTTGTACCTCAGTTGCTATCAACTTAGCCTGTCCTCAAAACCAGCTGGTTGGTTACTGGGGGTGCGGGTTGAGGGGTGGTTCTTGATTCTCAATCCGTGCACCTGTCAGCTCACTGGAGGGGTGAACTGGCTTCTCTTCCTGGGCCCTGCGTGGCTTGCACAGCTGATGGGAAGGGCAAATTGGCTTCTTGTTGTACTCCTCCCAGACCCAGTATGACTTCTGCCAACTCTCAGGAGGGGCAGACTTGAGAAATTTTAAATTTGAACTAACTTTTTAATGGTACTGGAATGAAATGCACATGTATTCTGCCACTAAGCTGATTTTTATATATTGAGATATAATCTCACTCAGTTGTCCAGGTTGGACTTGAACTTGTGATTCTCCTGCTTTATTTTAACCTCCCAGAGTGCTGGGGTTATAGGCATGTGCCATGGCACCCAGATTGGATCTTCCTAATAAGATAATCAAGTTACCTTTTGCACATTATTTCAATCATCTTTTACCCTTAATAGCTCTTTCATTGGTATTGGATCTCACAGGACTCAAGAAAACTGAGTGTCATTTCCTTCTGGTGCTAAAATTTTGGGGTATGAGATATATTTTAACAGATCTTTAGCATAAAGAACAGAGGAAGTCCTTGGTAGAGGGAGAATCTTCATTGTTTTTAAGAAGTGCTTTTTATCCTTTGTTATGTTGAAAGACTATAGTATGTGTCCCTGTGATACCCTGTTAACAAACATTCTGATTGTTTTGTAGGCTGATTGAATCCAGTTTGGGAAGCATCGCCACAAAGTTTAACTTTTTCATTCACAACCTTGCTCAGCTGCGTTTTTCTGGTCTTCCTTCAAATGATGAGCCCATCCTTTCATTTTCACCCAAAACGTACTCCTTTAGACAAGATGGACGAATCAAGGAGGTCTCTGTTTTCACATACCATAAGAAATACAACCCAGATAAACATTATGTGAGTTTGACTTCAATGTCTATGGCTTATCGTGAATGTTATGGTTGTCTGTCATAAACGCCCTGCATTAACTTGGTGAAAGTATAAATATGTGTTCTGTTCTTGTTTGTTTCTTCCATGAATGGTCTAAAATCAAATAAATGTACTCGAAGCACCACCCTTTTTTTTTGTTTGTTTGTTTGAGACAGTATCTTGCTATGTAATTCAGGCTGGCCTTGAATTCACTGTGCAGCTCAGTCTGGCATCAAACTCATAGTGATCCTCCTGCCTCAGCCTCTGAGTGTTGGGATTATAGGCATGTGCCACCACCACACCTGGCTGTTAAATTTATTTTTAAAATTATGCAGACCAAAGGATATTCTTTCTTTTAGAGACAAGGCCAAAAAAGTACTTTTACTCTGCTTTTGCTTTCTCTCGCTTTTTGTTGGGGTGGGGAGTAAATATATCCTGCTCTCCACTAAAGTAAAACACAGAACTTATTTATTTGTTTGTTTTTAAATGGAGTTTTGTTGTCCTTTTTCCCACATGAGGGTATAACATTATTTTCTTTTTGCTTTTGTTTTCTGCTTTTGTTCTAATTTTCCCCCACTTTTGCAGTGCTGAGAATCAAAGCTAGGGCATCATGCATACTAAGCAAGCACTTTTCCACTGAGCTACACCCCTAGCTGCTGGGCTAATATTTTTGTTACATGATAGTTCTCAGCATTGTCAGTTTTTAAAATTTCTTAACTGATAGATTTTAGAAAAGCCATTTCACTGTTTTGACCATTTTATTGATCATTCTTTCCCCAGTGATTTATAATTAAACTGTAAATATACTAAATTTTTATAAATACATATCCCTCAATTTATTTTTTGTTTTCTATAGTTATATCTGACTGTTTTCACATCAGTCTTACAATTTTTTTTTTGCTTGTTTTTTTTTGGTACCAGGGATCGAACTCATGACCTTACACTTGTCAGGCAGGAGCTTAAGCTCTGAGCTAAATCCCCAGCCCCAGTATTATTATCTTTAAAGCATCATAACTTGAAATAGTTTAAATAGTTAATAAAACGTATTTTCCCTCACTTTGTAACATTTTGCCTTGTTTTTTATTTACTTGTGTTTTTTTTTCATGGTGCTAGGGATGAAACCCAGCTGCATTTCCAGCCCTCTATTTACTTTTTTTATTTTAATTGTATTTATTTATTTATTTATTTTGTACTGGGAATCGAACACAGGACCTCATGCTTGCCAGGCAGGCACTTCTGTTGCTGAGCTGTATCCCTGGCCCCTCTCCATTTACCTTTTAAAGTGGACAGACTTTTTACCATTTTCATTGAAAATGCACTAAATGTATAGATTTGGAAAAGTTTGTTTACAATATTTAATCCTGGAAGTAAATGACTTTCAAGTTCTTATTTATGTATTTTACCATGGTTAATGGTCACTCTTAGAATGTAGTTATATTTGCTGTTAAGTACAATGACTTATATTCATGGTTTCCTATTCATGACATTCATTACCAAATCAAAAACACTTGCATTATAAATGTTTTTCTGCCAGGAAAGGAAGTTTTTTTATACATTTAATGGAGTTTTCGTGGGATTCTTTTCAGATATATGTGGTCCGAATTTTGAGAGAAGGACAGTTTGAACCATCATTTGTGTTCCGGACATTTGATGAATTTCAGGAACTTCACAACAAGCTCAGCATTATATTTCCACTTTGGAAATTACCTGGGTATGTTTCTGCCCTTGTTCAAATACTTTTTTGTAGGGAACAATTTATTCTCAAATGTAGGTACAAAGCTTTATGTTAACATTTATAAGATACTTGTATGATGCCTGGCTTGTTTTTCTTTGTATTACAAGGGCCTAACACAGAACTAGTCATAGAAAAGTAGCTGTAAGGCTTTTTGGGAGGTTTTGTTGTTGTTGTTTGTTTTTATTTTTGTTTTTGTTTTCGAGACAGGGTCCTTCTGTGTACTTCAGGCTGGCCTTATGTTCACTGTGTAGCCCAGGCTGGACTTGAACTGATGGCCATCCTCCTGCCTCAGCTTCCCAAGTGCTGGGATTACAGGTGTTCACCACCATGCCCAGCCTGTAAGTTTCTTTTGTATGAATAAATGAGGAGTATGTGGAATTCCAGTCTCCTAATTTTAGTTTAAGCTCTGACTTCGTTGTCTTTGTACCACAGTAGGAAACACAAAAGAATTTATAATCTTAGTTTCAAAAAAATCACATTATATCTCACAGAATTAGAGAAAACAATGCTAAAATTCATCTGGGACCAGAAAAGACCTAGAATAGCAACGGCAGTCTTGAGACACAAAGGCAAGGCAGGAGGCATCACAATTCCTGACTTGAAATTATACTGTAAAGCTACTGTGATAAAAACAGCATGGTACTTGCAAAAAAAAAAAAAACAGACCTGAAGATCAGTGGAACAGATTAGAAGATGCAGAAACAACTCCAGACACTAAGCCACCTTATCTTTGACAAAGGTGCTAAAGACAGTCATTGGAAGAAAGATAGCCTCTTTAATAAATGGTGCTGGAAAAACTGACTCTGCACATGCTGAAGATTGAAGTTGGACCCATATCTTTCACCATGTACTAAACTAAATTCAGAATGGATCAAAGATCTAAATATTAAAACAGAAACATTAAATCTTCTGGGAGACAGACTAGGTAAAACTCTTGAAGACATTGGTGTAGGCAAAGACTACGAACAAAACCCCGATGGCACAGGAACTGTCACAAAGAATCAACAACTCGCATCTTATTGAAAAGCCTTTGCACAGCAAGAGAAACCACCAGCAGAGTGAAGAGAAAACCCACAATGTGGGAGAAAATGTTTGCCAGCTGTTCCTCAGACAAAGGATTGCTATCAACAACATATAAAGAACTAAAAAAAAATCAGTCCTAGGGCCGGAGATCTAGCTCAGCAGCCTAAGCGCCTGCCTGGCAAGCGCAAGGTCATGAGTTCAATCCCTGGTGCTGCAAAAAAAAAAAAAAATCAGTCCTCCCAAATTTAAAAACCCAATCCAAAAATGAACATCTGAGATGAATACGTACTTCACAGATGAAGAAAAAATGTTCAACATTACTGGTTGTTTGAGAGACGTAAATTAAAACAACACTGAGATTCCACCTCATCCTGGAAAAGAATAGCTACTATCAAGGCTGGAAGGGCTGTGGGGAAAAGAGAATCCTTCTCCATTGTTGGGGGGAGTGTAGACTGGTGCAACCACTGTGGAAGTTAGTGTGGAAGTTACTCAAAAAACTAGGATTGGAGGTCCCATTTGATGCAGCTGTTCCCCTTCTGGGTATCTTCCCAAAAGAATTAAAAACACTGTACCACAGAAATACATGTGTACTCAGGTTTATAGCAGCACAATTTGTAATAGCTAGATCTTGTATTTTTGTTTTTTGTTTTTTTCGGTACCGGGGATTGAACTCACAACCTCGTGCTTGCCAGGCAGGCACTTGTGCCACTGAGCTAGACCCCCAGCCCTATAATAGCTAGATCTTGGAAACAACCTAAATGCCCATCTACTGAGGAATGGATGAAAAAGATGTAGTAGTTTTATACAATGGAGTCCTACTCAGCCATACAGAAGGATAAACTGGAGACTTTTATAGGTAAATAGATGCAACTTGAGACCATACTAAGTGAAATAAATCAGACACACATATATAAATACCGTATTATCTCACTAGTGTGAGAAACTGAAACAATATATGTATATGTGTGTGTGTGTATATATATACACACACACACACATTATATGCAATGTATATACCATTGTTACCCCCTAATTACTGCGTTTTGAAATTTTATTTTTTTCTCTTTAAAATAAAATAGATTTGAAAAGAAAAAAGTCACATGCCAAATCATTGCCAAAATAATCTTGTATGGGCCATACCAAGCTCTTCTGATATATAATAAACTGAAGCAGACATCACTGAAATGATTAACGAAAATCTTTGTGGTTAGTTTTGTATCTGAAGTTTAGAAACTTTACTGTACAAGGGCCAGGGACTTAGCTCAGTGGTGTAAGCACCTGCCTGCCAAGCACGAGGTTGTAAATTCAATCCCTGGTGCTGCAAATAAAAAGAAATTTTACTGTAGCTTAATGAACAGATTTCTTGTGTCAAGTTGTCCAAGTTCTTCTGACTAAATTTCAAAAGTGAGGATATGCTGGACATAGTGGTCTGTAATTCCAGCACAATAGGAGGCTGAGGAAAGAAGATATCAAATTCAAGCCCTCCCTGGGCAACTCAGCAAGACCCTGTTTCAAAATAAAAAAGAGCTGGACATGTAGTTCAGTGCAGAGAACCTAACCTCAATCTTAAATATCACAGTACTACCACCCCCCCCCAAAAAGGTAAGGAGTAGGCAAAATAGATATTAAATTATATTTTCATGTACAATCTCATCTTTTGAACACCACTAAAATAAACAGAGTTGACATCCTTTCAGCTCTTGAGTTAGTTCCTATGTCACCTGTGGATTTTAATGGTGTCTACAATAGCTTGTAGCTGATTGAATGTTTCTTTTAGAGATCAGATCTGGTGGAATATTTGTGAGTGACTAAAGATAGGAAGAAGCAGTAGAAAATAACAAATATAGGAAACTAATAGCACATGCATCTTTGGCTCATAAGATGTCCACGCCTCATAAATAGGAAGTGGGTAATTGAAATGTTTAGTCTCTAGTTCAGTGAAAGTAAGTCACAAAAAAATTATAATGGACAAAGGCTATTTTTTTTATCTTCAAAAGCATGTAAAAAAGATATCTTTGGCTGGGGATTTAGCTCAGAGGTGTAAGCACCTGTCTGGCAAGCGCGAGGTCGTGAGTTTGATCCCTGGTGCTGGAAAAAGAAAAAAAAAAAGGTATCTTTATGGTACATACTGTTGATGATTCTATAACTATTTGCAAGTAAAATAATTTAAGTTGCACTTGTTTTTTTCTTTTGTAGCTTTCCTAATAGGATGGTTCTAGGAAGAACACACATAAAAGATGTAGCAGCCAAAAGAAAAATTGAGTTAAACAATTATTTACAGAATCTGATGAGAGCTTCAACAGAAGTAGCAGAGGTGACCTTTTTATATAAAAACTAACATCATTACCTTTTGTGCCATACAGTAATTAAACTAATGATGCTTTTTTTCTCTTTAATCACAGTGTGATCTTGTTTGTACTTTTTTCCACCCTTTACTTCGTGATGAAAAAGCTGAAGGAATAGCTAGGTCTGCAGGTGAGACAACTTTTTTGTCTTTGCGGATAATTCACCTCCTGTCGGTGTGTGACTTCTCAGTGAATGGGATAGCATGGCAGTGGGCTTACTGGTTCTAGCCAGTGAGAATAGGAGGAGGGTATTCTTTTTAAGCCAGTCTATTTCTGGATAAACTTTACTAATAATCAGAGCGTGATTACTGAAAAAGTATCAACCAGTAGCCTACCAGATTCTTTGCCTCCCCCACCCCACATGCAGTGGTCCTGAAAGAAAAGCCAAATTCTTAGGTTGAAATTTGAACCACTCCATGCAGAATAAAATAAAGAGAAAAGTATTCATATTTTCAGGTGCAGGTCCCTTCAGTCCTACTCCAGGCCAAGTAGGAGGAGCAGTGAAATTATCTGTCTCTTACCGCAATGGTACTCTCTTCATCATGGTGATGCACATCAAGGATCTTGTGAGTGATTAAAAATCTTGCTTATGGTAGAGGAAACCTTCACCTTGGTGGGAAGCAGTACTGTAAAGAGCCTGCTTTTCTTTGTAGGTCACTGAAGATGGGGCTGACCCAAATCCATATGTCAAAACATACCTACTTCCAGATACCCACAAAACATCCAAACGTAAAACGAAAATTTCACGAAAAACTAGGAATCCAACATTTAATGAAATGGTAAGTTAAAGTCATTTCTAGAAATTTCTAGATTTTAGATTTATAACTTTAAAACATTTTAGATGTAAAGGTTTAAGTCTCAGTTGCTGAACTGTATTGCACAAAGGAAATCAGTAACAACCCACTAGTATTTAATGAACTTATTATGTAAGATAAAGCACTCAATTTTAGATCCTTAGCTTTTTTTTTTTTTTTTTTTTTTAAAGATCTTTAGCTTTTTAAAAGACATTAAGAAGCCAGGCATGATGGCACATGCCTCCTGTCATCACAGAACTCAGGAGACTAAGGTAGAAGGATCATTGCAAGTTCAAGGCCAGTCTGGGATATATAGTGAATTCAAGTCCAGCCTGGACTACATAGTGAGACCCTGTCTCAAAAATACGGGGGTGGGGGGGACAGGGAGAGCGGGGTGGGGGGGGGAGGAAAGGGAAAGAAATTAAAACATTCAACTACCCTTCCAGTGTGTGAAACCACTCTAAAATATGCACAGAAAGTAGTTGTCTATATGTAAATAATTGAAAGCCATCTAATTTATCTTGGGTAGCTACAACTCTTTTAAGATTTTTAAATTTTTATTTACTTTTGTACATGTGGTTGGGATTGAATCCCAGGCCTTGAACATGCTAAGCACAAACTGTACCACTGATCTGTACCTTTAAACTCACAGCAATCTTCCTGAGTGCTAGGGTTGTAGGCATGTGCCACCATGCTCACCAGCCCCTTATTTTTACCAGGAATTGAACTGAGAACCTTGTGCTTGCCAGGCAGGCACTGTGCCACTGAGCTATATCCTCACCCCCAACTCCTTATTTTCATACTAAGCTAAAATCTTGACTTCTAGCAGTTACCTGTGATGTCTCCTATTAAAACATTTCAGTACCCTTTTGTTCATTGATAGACTATAGTTTTTAAAATCATTGTTTTCTTGTTTTTTTAATTTTGGGGATTGAACGAGAGTCTTTGCTACATACTAAACATGCATGAGGCTGTACAAAGGCCCTGAGCTCCATTCCCAGGACCACTGAAGAAGCAGGGCCGGGTGGGAGTAGAAGGGATGTAGCTTAGTGCTTCCTGGGTTCAATCCTCAAGTAATGAATACCCAGTGTCTTGGTTACTTTTCTCTCATTGCTGAGAGAAAATACCTAACACCCAGGGAAAACTAAAGGAGGAAGTTTCAGTCCACAATCAGCTGGCTCCAAGGCAAGTGGCATGGTAGTGGGGCAACAGTTCATAGGCAGAAGACAGCAAAAAGCAACAAGAAGAAAAGAGGAAGAGCAAGCCTCTCTTCTGCCCTTACATTGTATGCAGCCTACCTGGCCTAGGGCAGGTGTAGCACTCACACCGCTAACCCCAGCACCAGACCATGAATCAGTCACAAACTAGATTCAGCAGCCTGTGAAAAGCCCACCCCTCATGACTGCATGAGGCTTTGGTGGGGGGACATCAGATACAAAGCATAACACCCAGAAAAAACAGAAAAGAAAAAAATGAAATGTGTTTAGCTGTTTTTTGTTTTGTTTTTAAGTTAATTTGGCCAAACAGCAAGAAGTAGATGAACAAGATGTTTCTCAGAAGTTTTGGTAAGGCTTCCTGGGGAAAAAAGTTTAGGTGCTGTGATAAAAATATAAAGTAGCACTCTAGATGTGCTGCAAACTACACTTTTACCCAGAGTTTGCATTGAATGATGACTAATCAAAAATCACTACATTATGGTGTATAAAATTCAAGAGAGGCAGCAAAAAGAATTTAATTTTTTTTTTTTTTTTGTACCGGGGATCAAACTCACGACCTTGCGCTTACCAGGCAAGCGCTTGAACCACTGGGCTAAATCCCTGGCCCCAAAAAGAAATTTTAATCCCTCTGTATTTGTAAAATAATTTGTGTTATTACCAGCTTGCTTCCTCTTTACCAGCTATTAGCTCATCCTAAGGTAACTTTGCTTACATTCCCTATCACCCCCATCTCGGAAGAAAACCATGTTTTGCGTTTTCAATTTTTAAAGCTAATGGTTGGTCCTGCTTTGTACATCTGTATGTCAAGCATTCACAGGAATGGTAATATAACACAAGACTCCTGAAAATACAAAATGTGCTTCCAAAGTAGTGACAGAGACCTTAGTACTTGTTGTAATCAGTGTTGTCCATTATGTCATTGTGTAACTGCTAATCTCACTTTGTTGCATTGAATATATGCCAGAAAATCAACCAATGAGTTGCAATTTACTGGGGTTCTTTCTTTCCTTTCCTTTCCTTTTTTTTTTTTTTTCCCTTTGCTGCAGCTTGTGTACAGTGGATATAGCAAAGAAACCCTAAGACAGAGGGAACTTCAGCTAAGTGTACTCAGTGCAGAATCTCTGCGGGAGAACTTTTTCTTGGGTGGAATAACCCTGCCTTTGAAAGATTTCAACCTGAGCAAAGAGACGGTTCAGTGGTATCAGCTGACTGCAGCAACTTACTTGTAAACCAGTCAGTGTCTGAGCTTTGGAAGCAAAAACAGTTACAAATGTGTACACACATGCGCACACACACACATTGGTGAATTTTGTATAGTATTTTTATATTTGAGCAGAAATTATAAAGTTAAATATATTTGTTGCATTTCAATACATCTGTTGGACCAACAGTCACATAACTTTTATAAACTTTGGAAAGCCGTTGATATTTTAAAATCATTATATTGAATGCTATAAACTCTAAACTTAATATATAAGTCCTGAAAAAGACTTTGAGGTAATACTGCATCAGTTCGGCCACCTATTTTTGATTGTTTCTTATATAGACATCATGTATTTGTTTTCCTGTTATGCACCTTTTATAGCCTTTACCACTGTATGTTCACAACCACCAAAGTAAAGGAAAAATGCAGAATTTTATCATAAAACACAGCTGCTATTCACTGGGCTGAAAAGCAAAGCACAAATAGTAGATAGCTATGTTAAAAACTACTAAGTAGTTTATAGAAGTAGGGGAAAATACTGTTTTTATTGATTATTAAAATCCTTTTTCGGAATAAGTGCCAATTACTGAAGTTGTAAATAATGGTGCCTTACTTGATATGCTTCCTTGGCACATCATTTCTGATTTTTTTTCTGACTTCATAAATAATACATAGTTTTCATTCACTTTCAGCTTACTAAGGATAAAGATTTTGTTCATTTACTAATTTTTTCCCAAGAAAATTATTTTCTCCACTTCTGATGTTATTTTAACATCAAGCTGTTTAAGGTTTTTTTTTTTTTTTTTAAGTAACTGAATGAGATTCACTGAGTCATTGCATACAATTCTATCATTCCATTATACTTTTCCATTTATTCCCAGGTTGAGAGTTGAAACTGGGTAATTTCACGTGCACATATTTATACATTATTCCCTCATTAAACAAGTGAAAACCCCGTACCCATTCCTGCTTGCTGTAAGAACTCCCAAGAGTAGAGGGGACTCTTCACAAGCGGCCCACCACAGGGTCTACTGCAGTGACGGCGAACCTTTTAGAGTTTTCAATGATACAAACAGCTCACTGCAGCACCTGTGCTATATAGGTTTGCCACCACTGGCCTTATAGGGTCCAGACTGATTTTGGGGGAAAGGGATGTTTGGGGATGGAACCCAGGTTTTTTACACTGAGCTACATCCCTAACCACCATCATTCCTGGTTTTTATGTTTTTTTGAGGGTTTTTGTTGTTGTTGTTGTTGTTCTGTTTTTTTTCTTGAGTCAGCAACTTGCTGAAGTGCCCAGGTTGGGCTTGAACTTGGGATACTCCTGCCTCTTCCTCCTAGTGCTGGGATTACAGGCATGTACTTCCTTGCTCAACTCAGACTGAATTTTAATACAGACTTCTTTATTAGACCTTTATATTAAAATATTAATATAGACCTTCTGGAAGTTTGTGTTGTAACCTCTTACACATTCATGTGAAAGAATTATTTTCCATAATACAGTGAGATTCAGAATAAGAGGATTGAAATTATTATACAGTAACCATTAAGATTTTTACTACGTAATTTCTGGCATAACTGTGTTTAATTTAGATACATTATATATATCTGTATATATACACATATGTGTGTGTGTGTGTGTGTGTATATATATGTATAGATATGTATAAAATATAACCTTCGTGGCTGGAATAAAAATTCAAATACTTTCAAAAATGATGGTAGAAATGTAGCAATCTGGTTTTTGCAAGAAAACTAAAAAAATATGCAATGACGAGTACATGAAAGAAAAAGGACAATCTCCAGTTCAGTTGACCAGAAGAGAATTTTTATGAACTGTGCAGATGTTTAATATAAGTGATGATACCTGCAGAACAAAAATGAGACTTGAGAATATGTCCATGTAACAGGTTTTAAAAAAAACAAACTTGAAATTTTTGGTGCCTAACACTAAATGGTCCATTTGTAGGAAAATCCATAATTATGATGAATGTCTTTTTTTTTTAATGTTTAAATGTGTTTGTCTATTTAATAAGTTAATTAAAATGCAGATTAAAGTATCACTGTTTGCTCTTTCCAGTTCTTTTCCTCAACATGTGTAAGTAGCTTTGCAAATGTAAAGCTAGCACTAGAAAATTTCACTTAAGCTTTTGAGATCTGATTCCATTCCATGAGTTGTCACTTAGCCATTGTTAAAAAAACAGTGTCTTGTTAAAAGTCATTGTTAATTGTTCTCAAATGGGCTGCATTTTTGCAGTCTTTTATAGCAGTGTCTTTTAGCAGAAATAATAGAGCTAGAAAATGTGCTTTCACTTGTCAGTTACAAGAAGTCTAGATTCCTATCTTAAAGTGTATTTAATACTGTATAGCTAACAAGAACTCAGAATAAATGGTAATGTCTTCTCGATTTACTCCTTTTGTGCCTTCCTTGGTTACTAAAACAAATAAATATTTTAATATGTTATTTATTTGTGAAATGCTAATCTTTAGCCCATACCAAAAGACAAAAAAGAAGAGGAGCCTCTTTGCACTACTTCTACTATCAGTCAATTCTAAATCAGTTGAATTTTGAAACATTTTTTTATAGCTTATCTTAAAGTCTGAAAAAACTCGTCTGATAATGACGATGATTTTTATGTAATCACAATATTGTATACTTATCTTTAGTGAGTAAAAATAATTTTACACATAAGTCCTGAACCAAAAGGAGTCTTCCTCCTGCCCATGTTTGAGACCTGCAGGTGCGGGTTGTTCCAGGAGCCATGTGCTTCCAGTTGTGGGGCCCAGGCCAGGACAGCCGCTGTGCCTGTCTGTTCCTCTGCACTTGAAGGCACCTACCTGAGTGTCAGACAGACATGGTCTTTGATACAGTGCTCCTTTCTTCATATGAAGTTTCATGAAGTTTTAAATCTTGCCTTAAATTGTTGAAACTATTCTTTTAGGATTCAATAATGTGGCATTTAAAAAAGAAAACATTCACTTTTAATAAACTTTAGACGAGAAAGGATTGAAGCCCCACTATGATAATGTATAGTTTTACTCACTGTTTTACTAGCAGTACAAATATGAATGAATATAACTAGTCACATCTATAAGAACCAAATACTTTAATTAGGATACTGATTAAAGATGTATAATATTTTTATTAATACTTTTGAATATGTTTCAGTGGATTGAATGTTACTTCATAACTGTACCATGATTGTATTATTTCTGGAATAAAGGAACTGCTGTCACCTCTTGCTGTAATATTTTGGTTTCAGCTTTGACAGGAGCTCACTGTTGCTATTGTTTGCATCTTACTCAGGAGTGTGTTAAGTGCAGTAATCCTAAATTTTAGGATGTGGAGAAATTGGAACCCTCATACACTGCTTGGCAGAAATGTAAAATGGAACAGCTGTTACAGAAAACACGATTCCTCAGAACGTTCAGTGTTGAGTTACCTATGATGTCATGATCCAGCATTTCCAGTCCTAGGAACTAAAACCAGCTACTCAAATGCTATGAACTGCTATGTTCTCAGCAGCATTTATTCATAATAACATTCAAAAAGTAGAAATGTCCACCAAGTGATAAATGAATAAACAGCATGTGGTACACCCATAAAGCAGAATCTTAGCCATGGAAACATAGGAAGAAGGCTGGGGACATAGTTCACTAGGAAAATGTGTGTCTAGTATATGCAAAGACCTGGCTTTGATC